>BQNB010008036.1:0-68512 GCA_026074375.1 Tanacetum coccineum
TTTAAATTTCAGTTTTAGCTCGCGTTTTTTTTAATTTTTGTGCATTTAAATTTCGTGCTAGTTAATTGTTTTTAGTTCGTGCTATTATTTTTTGTAGTATAATCAAAAGTTCAAAAATCCTTTATCATTCTTAACTCGAATCCGAATTATTCCCAAATCTCAATTCACGATTTCGTTGGGACACGACCCGAGGAGTAAAATACTTCCCGGATAAAAATATACATATTGTGTTTTCTTTAGTGAGATTTTTACCTTATATTTCTCTTGTTTGAGAAATATATTGGAAAGAATTTTCACGGGATTAATACTATATATATATAAATTTGTATTACGATACCACTTGCCATAGTGGACCCACCGGGGGACACTACGGTGCCAATTACACCTCTAAAAAGATCTTCGATTCAGGATTTTATTGGCCCACGATTTACAAGGATGCCCACGACTTTGTCACCCGATGTGACATTTGTCAACGTCAAGGCAAAATTTCGCCACGTGATGAGATGCCACAAAACTCTATCCAAGTTTGCGAAATCTTTGACATTTGAGGCATTGATTTTATGGGGCCATTCCCGTCTTCAAGAGGGAACAAATATATACTCGTGGCAGTCGATTACTTATCAAAATGGGTTGAAGCGAAAGCGCTCCCCACCAATGATGCCCGAGTTGTTTGCAAATTTCTTAAATCTCTCTTCGCCAGATTCGGTGCCCCTCGTGCAATCATAAGTGATCGCGGAACCTATTTTTGCAATGACCAATTTGCAAAGGTCATGCTTAAATACGGAGTCACTCATCGTCTCTCCACCGCGTATCATCCACAAACAAGTGGACAAGTTGAGGTATCCAATCGTGGTTTGAAACGAATTCTTGAAAGGACCGTGGGCGAAAATCGTGCCTCTTGGTCGGATAAATTAGATGACGCACTTTGGGCTTTCCGCACAGCTTACAAAACACCCATCGGGTGTACTCCATACAAGTTAGTGTACGGGAAGGCATGTCATCTTCCGATTGAACTCGAGCACAAAGCTTACTAGGCCCTTAAGAATACAAACTTTGATATCAAAACCGCGGGTGATCACAGAAAAGTTCAACTCAATGAACTTAATGAACTTCGTGATCATGCCTACGAAAACTCTTTGATCTACAAAGAGAAAACAAAGAGAATCCATGACTCCAAGATCAAAAACCGCGTTTTCAACGTCGGTGATCGAGTCCTCCTCTTTAACTCTAGATTGAAGATTTTCTCAGGCAAGCTTAAGACCCGCTGGAGTGGACCATTCACTGTAACCCAAGTTTTTCCATATGGCACCGTCGAGTTATCTCAAAACTCCGGGCCAAATTTCAAAGTGAATGGTCATCGTATTAAACACTACTTTGGAGGGGACGTACCACAATTGGTAGTCCCAGATCTCCAAACATTCCCTAATGTCCAATAAATTCAGGTGACGGGTCAAGCATAGCGACCTTAAACAAGCGCTTCGTGGGAGGCACCCCATGCTTATCATAGTATTGTGTAAAAATAAATAAGTGTTTTCTTGTTGTGTGGAGGCTCGCCTCTTCCATTACCCGTGTTTCGTGTTTGTGTTGTTAATTGTCCAGGATTGCCCGGATTGTGAAGAACTCTCGTGCTTGTATTTTTTATCAAGAGTTTCACATCCTCAGCTTCATTTTGGGAATCCAGTATCCAAATCTAATCGACTAACGTTTTATCTTTTGGCACACTTAATAAACGGCCTTAGATTTACGTAAGGGCCCCTTTCAAAACATCGAGGACGATGTTTAGTTCTAGTATGGGGGGGATTTTCGATTTGATTTTTTCCTGCAGCCGTTGTTATCACGTAATCCCGTTTTTACCACCATAAGTTTTGAAAAAATACCAAAAAAAATGAAAAAAATTTAAAATTTTAAAAATAAAATAAGTGTTTTGTCACAGTTTCGACTTTCCTAATGGGTAGAATGAGAATAATTTTTGACTCGATCTAATTTTGACGATGGTCGAACGGTGTGATGAGGCCCAGCTAGTTCCTCAATTGTAGGCTAAGCTTTCACGAATGCTGGGCTTCAGGAGAAAGTCACAGCGTATGAGAACTGTATGGGTAAGCTTGAGGAATTCCAGGATGAGCAGATAAGAGTTATGAATGATAAATTCGAGAAGTTATACGTTGATTTTGTTGAGATGGCGCTTCATTTGGAGGAAAAGTTCTATCCTCACCTTCTGACTACCATCGCTGGCCGTAGGTGGCTTCTTACCTATGGCGTGAAGCTTGCTATTGTTAAGTGTCTACATTCGCCAGAGTATCTGTCTGCCCTTGGAGCGGCTATCAGCAGGGCTATTGAGAAAGGCATGCAAGATGGGCTAGCCGCTGGAATTACTCATGGTCAGGAGGGTAGGGTCTTAACAGACATTGTTGCGTTCAATCCTTCCGCGGAAAGCGATTACATTTCTGCTTTGCAAGAGCTTCAGGATGTGAACTTCTCCTTGCTAGCTGAGCTGAAGTCTAACAAGGATGCGAGCACCGAGACTTTAATGAACATTCTTCGTCTGGACGAACCTCTTGCTGAAAGACTTGGTTTAGATGAGTCGCAACCTCATGTTGACCAATTGTTGGTCCCCATCCATCATTCACCGGACCGAACTGTCATTGGTGCCACCTCCCTGTTATTTTCCCTGGATGTTTCCCGTAACCGAGTTCAAAAAATCAAGGATAATATTGCTAATCATAGGTCAGCCCTTCGTGACGTGTTTGTTCCTTTAGTTGAGCCTTTATCCTCTGCTATTTTGGAAGATACGAAAGGTACTTTTGGTACTGCTCCCGAGACTACCACGGCCTTATCTGTTACTTTTGCTTCTACAAGCTCCATTCCTCCTATTTCCACAGATGACTATGATGTTGTTCATGTGGATGGTCAAGAAGGTACCGGTGCGGATGGGCAGACAGGTGCAGGTGCGGATGTTAACCATTTCCCTAACGTTGAGGATGCGGAGCTAGATATCTCTTAGTAGCTTGTTATAATCCCTGGGGTTGGTCGCATGTTACCTTTTTGTTGTAGCCTCTTATGTATGAACAATTTTTCTAAGTGTTTTTATCCGTTTTGAGTGATGTGGTTGCTTGTTGACCTTTTTGAGTGCGACAACTTACCCTTGCATAATTTTTAATGTCTCGGTGTTTAACCTTGACCTTGCTATCTTTTTAATGTTATGATATATTTATTCTGATAGTCTTTGTTTTAATATTTTTGGGTTATTCTCCCTATACTGGGTTTGCAATACCTCTTATGTATAATTGAGTTAATTTTGAGGTTACTGGTATGTGCTTAATTACACATGCCATTTTCCATTAAAATCGGACTTAAAAAAACTAAAAACGTACCAAAATACATCGTATTTGTATGTTTTGCATTTGTATTGTGCAGGAACGGATATTCAAGAGCAGGACCAAAAAGAAAGCCAAAAGCAAACAAAACCGAGCACGGAATGAAAAGGGCAAAGTCAAAAGTCAGCCAAGTGAAGAAAATACAACTTGAGGGACTATAATTGCCAAACCTCAAGTTGTATTACTAAAATAACAAGACAAGGGTCAAAATTGCAAACCGGGCAAAGATTGCATTGAAGTTATAAGACTTTAGGGGACCAAGCTGCCAACTTACCCAAAAAGCAATCTTTCCCGCCCAACAAACCCAGATACAACTAGGGGATGTCCTCCCATACTTCTTCCCTGCAAAACCACTCGACACCCTAGCCAAAATCATTTCATCCACCCTACTATTTCCCCCAGCTGTATAAAGGCCATGTTGGCAATCCCTCACCTTTCCCAAGTATCTTCAATGGCTGAGATTGACTCCAAAGAAGCACAAAAGAAATTAAAGGCTGGGATTTGCTTTAGAATCACCTCACACAACAAGCACACTTAGTTTTTGCTCTCACAAAAGAAGCACAAGCTGCAAGTCCAAGAGATGAAGACTTCGGCTATAAATAGAGTCTTTTGTAAGCCTTTGAGGCATCTTAGTAACTAGTTAATCTTAGAATTTTCTTAACTTATTTTCAGTTTGTTTTAAGTTATTTACAGCTTCTACTTTCAGCTTTGTAACACTTTCAAGTTTTAATGCAAGTTTGAGGTTTTAAATCAATTTACAATTCCAAGTGTTAAGTTTCTTAATTGTGTTATTTTGTGTTCAAAAAGCTCTCAATACAGCTTGTTTACAAACTGCTTTAACTAAGTGAACCTAAAAAGTTAAGTAGATAAGAGAAAATCACTAAAATCACTCTCAAATACACCACAGCTTACTTTATGGATGATAAGCCAGTTCTGGATGGGCTTATGGACACCACTAGCTTGTTTTATGCAAGCTAGAGCTTGTAGATTATTGGTTTAAGCCCTGTTTTGAGCAAGGGTGTTGTAAGTTTCTCTTTCTCTTGTTTACTTAGTTCTGTCTTATTTATGCTTAATCATGATGTTTAGTGCCTGTTTTGCTTATTTGTTAGTTTAGAAATAGTTTTTGCCTCCTTCTTAGTTAACACTGTTAGTTATAAGTTAAAACTGTTAGACTAATTCAGCTTATTTAAGTGCTTATTATGGATTGAAAGTTGCTTATAAAGGTTTTAATTTGATTTTTGATAATCTGTTTTTAATTAGCTTAAAAGAAAAATGATTTTTGAAAAGTTTAAGGGGTATTTTCAACTAGCAGTACTAACTCCAAGTTAGTACTGCTAGTTCTCTTTTGGGATTTTTCACTAACAGTACTAACTCAAGCTAGCAGTACTAACTCTAAGTTAGTACTGATAGTTAAAACTGTTAGTACTGTTAGCTTATCAGCTTATTATTTCTGCTTATTTAAGATTCATTTAGCTTTTTAGAGTAGATTAAGCCTATTTTAGTTTACTGTCTTCAGTAGAACTTATTTGCCTTTTCAAAATAATTTTAAGAGTTTATCAGTTTTAGTTTTCTAGCTTATTTATCATTATAGTCTATTCTGGTTGCTTATTCTATTGCTGAGTGCTTATTAGGGGTTAGATAAATATCTGTTTTAGCTTATTTTCTTATTTCTTGTTCTATTGTGTTTTATTTAAGCTAGCAGTATTAACTTAAGGCTAGCAGTACTAACTTAAGGCTAGCAGTACTAACTCCAGGTTAGTACTGTTAGTTAATACTGCTAGTGCTGTTGAGTTTTTCTTGCTCCATTTAGCTTAACTGCTTTTTGAATTTGCTTTTTTAGAGTTAGTCTAGCTTATTTGTTTTGTTTGATGCTTATTCCAGCTTATTTGTGTCTTAGTTTAAAAAGGTTTTAAGTGTTTTTGCCCTTTCTAGCTTTTATACTTGTTTCTGCTTATCTTTCTTGCCATCTTTGAGTGCTTTTGCCTATTAGGTTTAGTGCTCATTCATAATCACTTCCTTGTCATATTCAAACATCAATCATCATCCGTCTTTCGATTTTCATTATCCAGCCTCGTTGGGACATAACGACCCGGGAACACTCTATACTGCTTCCGGTTTCTTTGCTTTCGCGAATTCTGATCCTTTGTTGTATTTATATTATATATAGATAGAATTAAAAGGGGTGAGTTTTAGCGAGTCATACACTCAAAATTCCTTAACCAGATCACGACAAGCTGCTACCAGAAACAGAGGTAAAGCAACTGTCAACTCTCCTCTACCTACTTATAATCAAGAACCTGATATGGTTACTAAAGATGATGCATTATCATAGGAGAATGAGATTGATAAACTCATAGCTTTAATCTCTCTATCATTCAAGAAAATATACAAACTTACCAACAACAACCTTAAAACTTTATCAAACCTCACTAGAGAAAATCAGGATAATACTTCAAGAATCAATAGAGGAACTAGGTATGATAATCAAAAGGCATTCAATGTTGCTGGGGATAGAGAGAATGTAGGTGTACAGGTGGTGCAGCAGTACGGGATTCAATGCTATAATTGCAAGGAATATGGGCATGTAGCAAGGGAATGTCAAGAACGTAAACAGGCAAAGGATTCAGCTTATCACAAAGAGAAGATGCTATTGTGTAAGCAAGAGGAAGCTGGATTTAAGTTGAATGCAGAACAAGCTGATTGGAAGGATGACACTGATGATGAACCTGAAGATCAGGAATTGGAAGCACATTATCTGTACATGGCACAGATTTAAGAGGTCACTCTAGATGCTGCTGAAAATTTTGGACCCGTCTTTAATGATGAACCATTACAAAAGGTACAACCTAATAATGATGAATACAATGTGTTTACCAATGAAAGATAACATCCTGAGCAACATGAAGCTGTTAATGACGCATATCTAATTGAACAAGGTGATACTAATATCACTACTGATTTAGTGGACATGAGTACTAATGGAGAAGAGGCTGACAAGGATGATGATGATCTTGCTAGAGAACGTGATTTGCTTGCTTCTTTAATTGAAAAACTAAAATGTGAAATTGATGACAGCAAAAACTATAATAAACTTTTGGAATCATCAAATAAAACTTTAGTTGATAAATTGAAAAGTAAAATTGAGGATTTCAAAAACAAAAATTAATGTTTAGAATCATCAAACAACTATTTTAAAGAAACAAACACTAAACTAGCAAATAATAATCAATTGATGTTCAAAGACCTTAAAAAGTTCCAAGCTAAACTTGATAGGTATCATGATGTGAATTATGCGTTAAAGGTTTAAATTTAATGTGTAAAAGCCAAAGGGAACTAAGATAACACAAAATGTCTTCTGAAAAGTTATTTAATGAATATACTCGAAAGATAAATTATTTAAATAAAGTGATTTTAGAAATGAAAAAAGAGCTTATTGCACATCAAGAGACCATCTCCATAATATCACAAGAAAAAGAGGCTCAAAAGAAGTTTTACAAAACTCATGAAGACAAAGAACATAAAAAAGTCATTGCTTTGGAAAATAAAATCAAAGTTTTAGATGATATTGTATACAAAACCAGTCAATCAGTTCAAACAGTGAATATGCTTAATCGTAATTGTTATATGTCATGTTTGCATAGTAGATATCATACGAAACTTATAGAATAGAGAAGATGAGCTAGAGAGTATTTTTCATTATTTTCAAAGTTTTCATTCCAAAGGGAAAATAGAAATGGGAGGGAGAAGTGAGTTTACAAAATGTAAAGACTTATATAAATACCCCTCCTAGATGGGTATTTGTACTTATTGTTGTTCTTATTCTATTTTCCTAACTTTAGTCAAACCTTGGTCAACTTCACTTAACTTTAACCAGGATAGACTTTATTACATTATAATTACTAATTAAACTATAAACTAAACAAAACTATAGAATGACCAATTCATCTAATAATAAACACTTTTTTTAAACCTAACAACCTCCCTCTAAGGGTTGATTATTACAGACGCTTCATCATCGACAGAATTGGTCATCCATTCACAAACAATTCCCATCTTCTCATTTGCTGTCGGTTACCAAAATATCTTTTCACCCTGTTTCTCCCCCTTCAGGAGGATCAGCATCCGTATGATGTTCATCGTGACATGCAAAAAGTTATTGCTTTTCAAATTTTGCTTTCAAAATTTCCCATAATTATGGATCAGCTGTTTGATCTTGAGTTTTTGACTTCATGTTTAAATATAACTGTTGTTGAAGATCAGCAGTTGACGAGCTTGTTGTAGGATACAAATTAAGAGTGGTATTCTGCATGTGCTTTTTAAATAATTCTTCAATCATTTTGGGTCCATGAGTGGCAAATTCTTTAAAGATCAATGCTGGTACATTTATAGGATCAACTTTACGATCCTTGTTAATCGCAAGATTAATCAAACGAGGCATCTCGTTTTTGATCATCTCATTAGTATTTGTAAACGTCATTTCAGGCACAACATTGTTGCAATGATCAAGAACTTCTCAAATCTTTCCTATAAAAAACTCATAAATCATAAATTTAGTTTTAATATGGTGACAAATTTGACCTCGTCGCCTGCGCATGCCATCAATGCTTCCTGGCAGCATCTTTGTTTTGTTGGAAGTAAATCCTCTCTTGAATTTGGTCTTAAATGTAGTAGCAGTTGTTGGTGATACAGGTGCCGTCACTTCCTCTGAAATTATCTTATCCGAAGATAAGTCGTTCCTAAGGGATCTAGTTGGTGTGGGAATTGGTGTCTACATCTGCTCATTCCTAGTCTCCATACTACCCATTGCATGAGTTCCGACCAATGTATGATCAGTATGATCATCATTGTCTTTTTCCTAAGCAGCATCATCCGTCTTTTCAACATCATCATCTTTCACTTCATCTTCATCCTTCTGGGTTTTCCTTATGACTCTCAGGCTCTATCCTAGTATGAGAATCATCAACATCATCATTGAGCATAGAATCAACAAACTCACTCACATATGATTCTTCATCTTCTTCACCTTCAACCATATTTTCAATCTCCTCCTCGACCAACTTCTTTTGTACCTTAGCATTACTTTCTTGTGCTTCAGCAGCTAACGCAGCTTTATGTAAAGTGAGACTTAAAATTGTTGCCTTATCAATTTTATCTCTTTCTCTATCATCACTAGGAGGTGGAATTGAAGGTGTGCTTTGCTTCTTTCGTCTGATGGTAACTTTTAGCGATTTTCTTGGTAAACTAGTTTCCCCAGCACCTTGCTTCCTCTTCTTCCCATAAGGACTAGCAGCAGTAAGGGTAGGTGTCATATATGCTCTAGGTGTAGTCCTATGTGTTCCTAGCGTAAAAACAACCGGTTATGGTTGATTCATTGGAACGTCTACCTCGACGAACACCGTCTCATACTCCTTATAGTCATCAGTAGCATGGATTTCATCAGTAAAGAATGCATCTGGAATTCGCATCCCTTAAAATAGCACATTCCCTGTAGAATAAACACTTACCAACAGACATCCTTGATAGTATGATAATCCTCGTCATGTATTTGAGGAATAGATGGATACTTCTTCATCAAATCAACGATTATAAGCTTGGTAAATCGAGGGTACTGAAAAACATTCTTCTTCTGGAATACATTATTCATGAAATCCCACCAGAGAAGAGCAGCATAATCAACATTTGTGCGATTGACCGCAGCATGAAATAACTAAAAGATGTTGATTTTTATTTGATCATGCCCAGATGTTCTTGTGGTCAAGCAGCGGTTGAACACCTTGAACATTATCTGCCATGGTTGAGCAAGAAACTTCATGTACAAAGCACTTACTTTGTCAACTACACCTTGATAACCAACCATCTGCAAGAAAGATTCAATAGTTCTGATTGTTACTGGTGTGATGAATAGATTGTCAAAAGTTTTCACTGGCAGCTTAAGAGTATCGCGAAATATATCCACTGTGTAAGTAATCTCTTGAGTATCCAGCTTGAATCTGATGGTTTCCTTGGTGTCAGACACCCTGCGAACTGTTTTCCAGAACTATTTTAGGTACACAGCTGGAACATCAACAGTCATAGTAAGAGCATAACACACCGGATGATCAAGCAAGATTTGTCCAACAATTTTGCATTACGTGGGACAAGTTAAGCTGCTGGAATGATTTGTTGAGCCATGTGGAAAACTATATGATGACATGAAGTGATTAGTGAAATGAGATAAAGTTTATGTAATACACATTTATATAACATTTTTGTCTCTTTCCACTATGTCTGTTTTTATATGCTTTGGCAATTCTTTTTGAGCATATTCTGATCATTTTCTTTCTCATGTGCCAATTCTTGCTTTTTCAAGCACTTGCCATATGCTTTATTCATCTTTTTCTTTTGATCTTATTTTGTATGCTCTGGCATTTCTTTTTTGAGCATACTTTGATTTGCTTTTTCGTGTATGGATTTCATCTCTCTTTCTATTTTGAATTTCTTTACTAAAAAGCATTTGTGAAATGACACTCTTTCAAGAATAATAAAGATATACTCTGATTTTGAAAAATACCAATTTGGCAAAAACACAAGTTTGTGACAACCATTTGATGTTTAAAAAATCCAAGAGTATAACTTTATATTCTCATAAAAAAACTTTTCAGTAAAAGAGTACCACTTTCTGACATAAAGATACGGCTTGTGGATAGAAATTGAGATAATAATTCCAAAATCACAAGTTTTCTAAAGATGTTTGAAAACTATCACGTAACAACAATTGGATTGTAAAGCCACTCACTACTCATTCTGTTCAGTGTAGAAAACAGTCAAAACTGGACATGACTTAGACCATTTACCCAATTAAGTACAATAGATAGTCAAAAATTATTTTGAACTATTTTTGAAACAATTTTTTTCATAACTTTAAAATTTGCCTTTGTTGAGACATGAGAAATTTATGATCATAGATAGTTAAATCACCATGTTTATTCATTTTCTTTTCATATCATTTAAATCATTGATCACTTGAAATGAAAATTTTAGCTATATAAACCATATTCTTATATACGATATTTAGATGGTCAGTAGATTGCTCAATCCTCAGCCTGTTAATTTTCGGAAACGGTCGAAACTGGACATAATCTTCGCCATTTGGCCCATTTATTAATACAGAAATATGAGTTATAACTAATTTATCATTGGTTTTTGTAAAATGCCATTTTGTTTAACGATTAAGCCCAGTTTGAGTATTTGTAAAAATTTAGCCCATTAAGATTGTTTTCCGAAACCCAAGCTAAAAGCCCAATTTTGCCTTATGAAACCCATTTATCTGCCCATATAAAACTTATCATTTTGGCCCAATATTGTTTACAAAACCATTTAATAAGCCCATACGAAACTGAAACTGTAGATAATAAATGACATATAATATCAGGGATTAAAACAGATCTGGAGGTTGGATAAAGTGAAATAAATGAATAGCCATTTTATTAGAGTTGAAAGGTAAAAGAGATGGGAAGAGTGTATGTGTTAGAGAGAAAACACACACACACACACACACTTTTACAAATGTGAACTTCACCCCTCCATGGAAGTATGGAGGGGGTATTTATAGTCCTAGTGCCACATAACTATCGTAACTAGTCATTATTAGTCCCTATGTGACACGCTATAAATAAACTAATGTAATTCCGTGTTTGTCACCATATTTTAAGGCTAACAATCTTCCCCCAATATGTGGACATACAGATTTACTTACAATGTTCCTAACAAGTACAAATACAATTAAATAAAGTCTTCTAAAGCGCTTCCAAAGCTGAAGTTGTCTTCTGAGTTTTCTTCGTCTTGAAACTTGTATTCCAGCTTGGATCTTCATTGTCTTTACTTGTTCTGGAACCATTGTAGTATGCATGAGTTGGATTAACTTCCCCCCAATCCATGCAGCATGTCTTGAAAAGCTTTCTTCATAGACTCCTTTTTGGCGAAGTTTCTGAATCAGCTTCCCCCCAAACCAACATCCCTATCTTGAGCAGATTCTGAAACTTTGTTGTAGCTTGAACAATCTTCTACTTGTCATTGACGTGCACAGCGGAATTTTGTAGAAGTCAAACCACACCAACGACCACTACTTCTTGTCATTAGGGCTTGGTGAATATTCGTTCGGGGGTGCATGCGAGAAATCAGCATCAATTCTTCTCACGTATGCAGTATACTTCATAAACCATGCTAAGTAAAGTAGTATACACTACTTCCCCCTGGAAGTTGACATGGTAACATCAAAGTCAACTAAGTCCCGGATGTACACATTTTCCCCCATGATGGTTGCGAACTCTCGGAAGCATCATTGTCGTGTACGCACATATACTCGAGAAGTTCTTGTCTTAAGCACAAATCTTGAAATCCAAACAAAGCATTACCCTCTTGTCTTCAGAAACCGTAGAGGAGATGAAGCAAGAATCAAGAAAACTTGGTATAATCAAGGTCTTGTATATGAATGTCGTTGAAGAACTTTGAAAATTGTACTTAGACTGTGAAGTACCATTGTCTTGGAATCCCGTGAGAATTACTGATTACATCTCAACCTTTAAATTCTCTGGCTAAGTTTACCAACCTCGTATTCTGTCGGCTATTGCTGTGATCACTTGGTGAAGTAAACCCGATATACCAAACTTGAAAATGAAGTAAAATCCCCCAAATTTGTTACTTAAGCTTGCACTGTTGTTGATTGAAGAACGGTGCAAGATTAAATCTATAAGTACTCTATAACCCACCGGAAAAGTATAAGAAGTACAACACCTCTTGAAATTATCGACATCGACTTCTGCGTGTGACACAGAGTACTACAAAGTAACTCCTTTAAGTGATAGTTATCCAAGTCTGTAACCAACAACCCCTGACTGCTGGTAAATAGATAATTCAAGTCTCAATCATAACCGTTGTACGTTCAAGTAAGTCATCAATCGATAGATTGGGTTTAAATAAAAGGGGTAGCAAATAGAAGGAAGTCTCGATGATGAAATAAGTAGACGCCTTCGTGAAATCCAACTTCAATCTTAAATAAAGGATACCAAATCAACTCCGTGATCACTTGTCATCGTAGTCCGAATCTCTAGTCGTTTGTCATTTATTGAATCTTTCCAGAATCGTTTTAGTGTTATGTATCGTGTTTGTTGTTGTTGTTGTTCAATTGTCATTAAACTAGGATGAATGTTATTTTGAATTGTCGTCAACGGATAAACATCGTCTAGTCTAAACTTGTCATGGTAGCATTTTAATACATGCCCAATCCATAAATACTACTAAAAATCCATTAAGAATACCAAATAATACCAATTCAACTCAAAGAATTCATGCATGCTTATTAACATAACCAGCCTAATCCAATTGTCAACTCTTGGCACAATTAAAATTGTAGTTAGATCAGGTCCAAGTACAACCAAACCACATTTTAATTATTATAACCGGCCCATCAACTTATCATCATAATTGGTCCAAAGCTTTATAATAACCCGGGTCTATCACAAACTTTATAACCGGATCCATCCTATGAATTAGGGATAAAAGTTCACTCAATCCCTAATTTTTTTTCTTAACCCTAATTTACTTATACAATCGCAGCCACCACCTATCTTCTCTTCCAAAAAAATATACTCCTCTCATCTTGTACATCTCTCTGCTCATATCGTTATTACCCCATAAAACAACTGCATCCATACTCAAATAACAAACATCCGTTTGATCTTTTAATTCGAGCCCTATATATTCGTTACTACACAACACCAACGAACCATCAAGGTGTCAAGATCGAAGAAGTAATGGTCTTCAAGATCCTTTAACAAGGGGTCTCGGGTAGGTGTAATAACTTGGTTGTTCTTGAGTATGTATCGATCGATGATGATTGTTTATTTCTTGGGTTCGATCTATAAAGGTCATGGTATTAATAAATCCCAAGAAAAAAATGAATCTGAGATCACTTTATTTCAATTTCGAGTCATAGAGATGATGTAGGTTAGATGGATTTGTGGAGTTGGGGTTGTGATTTTGTTGTAATTGTGGTATGAGGCTGTTGAAATTGATTGTTGGAGTTTGATGGAAAGAAATTTATGATGATGGGTATTATAGTTTAGGATTCGTTTGGTTTTGATGAAGTGTGAGGTTGTGATGATGTTGTATCAGATTGTTGTTGTAGTAATTTTAACCGAGTCTGCTATTATTCATCTTTTTCTTGTTTACAGACCATGACTCAGTTGAGTTGACTGGGTTAACTCGGTAAATACCGAGTTGACTCGGTTTGGGTTTAGATCGGGTCTCAAACAACATTTGACTAGTTTGGTTGTCAGGGGATACAACTAGTTCGGTTGATGAAGGGATACGCCTAGTTTGGTTGTTTCTACTAAGTGACTCGTTCGGCTCCTTCTATGAAAAACGACTAGATCGGTTCATTAAGTTGAACTCGTTCGGTTCCACAAGACACCAAAACGTATCGTCGTCCTTTTTGTAAGAAAAATGAATCTGTCAATGACAGCAAAAATTGTGGATCTGAGTCTTTTTTGCATTTTGTCCAAACTGCCACCAAGAAAAAAAATGAACAAACCCAGATTTGCTTCTTCAAAACACTTAGTCTTTTAAACAT
Organism: Tanacetum coccineum; assembly: GCA_026074375.1. NCBI lineage: Eukaryota > Viridiplantae > Streptophyta > Magnoliopsida > Asterales > Asteraceae > Tanacetum > Tanacetum coccineum. Next base: position 13,984 of record BQNB010008036.1, read on the forward strand.
AAAAACAACAGATTTGAACCATATATGAAACATAAACATATAACATCAAACGCTGTCATTTTTTGTGGCTTTTACACAAGAAAAAGAACACAAAAAATAGATCTGAACAGTAACCGAGACACCATGAACAGTAACGAACATGAACAGTAACCGACATGAACTGTAACCGGACAACAAGAAACATGATACGACACACCCATGCAGCTCTGATGCCAATTGTAGATAATAAATGACATATAATATCAGGGATTAAAACAGATCCAGAGGTTGGATAAAGTGAAATAAATGAATAGCCATTTTATTAGAGTTGAAAAGTAAAAGAGATGGGAAGAGTGTATGTGTTAGAGAGAGAACACACACACACACACACACTTTTACAAATGTGAACTTTACCCCTCCATGGAAGTATAGAGGGGATATTTATAGTCCTAGTGCCACATAACTATCATAACTAGTCATTATTAGTCCCTATGTGACACGCTATAAATAAACTAATGTAATTCCGTGTTTGTCACCATATTTTTAGGCTAACAGAAACCTTAACCCATTATTTTCGTAAACATAATTTTCAAGAAAAATGATAAACTGAAGGATTTGTTTTCATTTTCAGCTTAACTTTATCATTTATTCACAATTTAATACTGTTCTTATGTCTGAAAGAATTATTTCAAGGTTACGAAACCTTTCAAGGTTACAAAACCTTTCAAGGTTACAAAACCTCATGGTCTTAGTCCACAAATGATATTTTCAGAGATCAATACATTCCAATCATGTCTTATCATACTTATCAATGTTTTGCCTCAATCAATTTCGCTATCCAACCATTTTCATTTTTACAAAACCCTAGATCTATACGAAACCTAAATTAAAAATTAATAATAGCAATTAATCACAAAGGAACTCAAAATAGATCATGTTTCTTATGTTTTTCTATCACTGAGAACTGACAAAACAATTTGGATCGTTCTTTTCTAAGTTACAAAAGCTCAAACTATTGCAAAGGATTTACGAAACCTTGTTATTGTGTGTATACGAATGTGAGAGTTTACGTATGACCCTGTTTCTTTTATACTTTCAAAAATAACTTTGCATTTTTGACATTTTCAGTCCCTCAAGTTACTTTCGTAAACCTTATAAGTGCTTACGAAACTATCTTTTGGTTTTGACATTTTCAGTCCCTTTTCTTTCATTCGTAAACAATAATAACCCGTAAGAAACTATTTTTGAATTTTTTACTTTCAGTCCCTATAGTTACTTTCGTAAGCTTTTAATATCTAAATTTTTTTCATAACTCCCCTTGGAGTTAGACCTATTTTTCACAACAAACCTATTTGAATTATTTTGCAGTTAAGTTCCTGTTTTTCTTTAAAAATTTTATAACTCCCCCTCGAATAAATATCCATTTAAAATTTTTCTTTTTGATAAAATTTTGTTCAACAAGAAGTTATTTTTGCTTTTGAGAACACGCTTTTATTTTCTGATGATGATGTGATTGAAAAATTTATAACTCCTTCTCAATAAGATATCTAATTAAAAAACTTATCGAGATATAGTTAATTTTCCAGTTTTGAACATTCTTGAAAAGATTTTGAAAATCAAGAATTTCATAACTCCCCCTCGAATAAATGTCTAATTAAAGAACTTATTCAAGAGATTGTTACTTTTGCTGTTTTGAACATTCTTGAGAAAATTTTGAAAATCAAGAATTTCATAACTCCCCCTCGAATAAATGTCTAATTAAAGAACTTATTCAAGAGATTGTTAATTAATTTATTTTTTTCACTTGAATTTTTCAAAAATTGATGATTTCTGAAATATGTTTTTCAGGAAATCTTTATTTTATGAATGGATCTTGATTACAAACCACATATTTTAGCAGTGAAATATCATTTTATGAATGATTTCACTCCCTCTCAGTTCATGATACATTGAATTTTCATTAAAAGAACCACTTTAGAGATATACAATATCATAAAACTAATAGAAACGGAGAATATATGTGTTTGTATCTTTAAGTTAAAAAAATTGTGTTTGGTATCTAACACTGCTAAGAAATTTAGTTGAGAAATTCATGGGAACAGTCCGCTTCGAGAATGATCATTTCGCTGCAATCACTGGATATGGAGATTATGTTCAAGGCAATCTTACGATATGTCATTTATAATACGTTGAAGGCCTTGGTCCAATCTATTTTTGGTCAGACAATTTTGTGATGGAGCTTAGAAGTAGCCTTTCGTTCAAACACTTGCTATGTTCGGAATTTAGAGGGTGATGATTTAGTTACCGGTTCTCGAGAATCTAATCTCTACAGCATCTCTATTTTTGAGTTGGCGTCTTCTTCTCCAGTATATTTAATGTCCAAAGCAACATCAACAAAATCATGGTTATGGCACCGAAGGCTTTCTCATTTGAATTTTGGTACCATTAATCAACTCACTTCAAAAGATCTAGTTGATGGGCTTCCGAAATTTAAGTATGATAAAGATCGCCTATGTTCAACATGTGAGCAAGAAAAAAGCAAGAAATCTTCCTTTCCATCTAAATTGGTTCCAAACACATAATCCAAACTCGAATTACTTCATATGGATTTGTGTGGGCCAATGAGGGTAGGAAGTATCAATGGCAAAAAATATATTCTAGTGATTGTTGATGATTATTCTCGGTACACCTGTGTATACATTCTTCGCACCAAGGATGAGGCCCCAAATATGATCATCAATTTCATTAATTAAGTTCAACGAAATCTAAAGGCTCAAATTCTGAAGATCCAAACTGATAATGAAACATAGTTCAAATACGAGAAATTGTGATCGTTTTATGCAAAGTTAGGCATTGTTCATAGTACATCAATTGCTCGAACACCTTAACAGAATGGTGTTGTTGAACGTAGAAATCGTACACTTGTCGAGGATGCACGAACAATGCTTATCTTTTCAAAAACTCTAGAATTTCATTAGGTCGAAGCTATTGCTACTGCTTGCTTTACTCATAATCGATCCATTGTACACACAAGGTACAACAAAACTCCTTATGAGTTGATTCAAGGAAGAAAACCCAATATTCAATACTTTCATATGTTTGGATCTCTTTGTATCCAACAAATGATCGTGATGATCTTGGGAAAATGAAACCAAAGGCTGACATTGGTATCTTTATTGGTTATTTTGAGTCATCAAGAGGTTTTCGTATCTACAACCGCCTTACTAAAAAGATCATGGAAATGATACATGTTAAATTTAATGAACTCACAGCTATGGCTTCTGAATGCAACAATTCAGAACCCGGATTCAACTGCATGAATTTTCAAGATTCATTAAAAGATTCACAATCAGTACCGTCAAAAACAGACTTGGATAATTTATTTGGTCCAATGTATAAATAATACTATGCGATGAGTCCTCCAGAAGTGTCAGATAATTCCACTGTAAATCTCTTGAATAGTATCCTCGTCACTTCTTCATCATCGTCAATTGTCGTTGAAGAAGATAAAGCTCCTTAAATAGTATCCTCGTCAGCAAAACAAGTTGACAGTGAACCAAACATTCCATTCTTGAATGATAATGCCGATGAATTAGTTCAAGAAGACGTTGCAAAACTTGACGGAAATGTTTTCTACAATCCACCTCAAACTCCTGTATTCGAAGACGATGAATCATCTTCAATATATCAGGATCTGTTAAATATGCATGAGTTTCACCAAACACATCGCTCTACTGATAAGTGGACTACGAATCATCTTATTGAATAAGTGATTGGTGATCCCTCAAAACCAGTAATGACAAGACGTCGACTTCACACTGATGCTGAAGTATGTATGTACGCACTGACAGTGAGTACTACAAAACTAAAACTTATCAAGGAAGCTATGCTTGATCCTAGCTGGATTGAACCCATACAAGATGAGCTGAACCAGTTTAAATGCCTTGATTTTTAGGAACTTGTTGAATTTCCTATTGGCAGAAACATAATTGCAAGTTAAATGGATTTGGAAAAACAAGACTGATGCTGAAAACACGGTTATTCAGAACAAGTCTCGTTTAGTCGCCAAAGGATATGGTCAAGAGGAGGGAATAGATTTTGAGGAATCTTTTGTACCAGTTTCAAGACTAGAAGCTGTCAGAATCTTTGTGGCATATACGGCTCACAAGAACTTTCCTATTTACCAAATGGATGTCAAAGTGGCAATTCTGAACGGTCCACTAAAAGAGAAAGTTTTTTTCGTCAGCCCAATGGTTTTGTAGATTCAGACTTTCCTAATCACGTATATCGTCTTAAGAAAGCTCTTTATGATCTCAAACAAGCTCCTAAAGCCTGGTATGACAAGCTTTCCTCATTTCTAATCGAACAGCATTTCACAAAAGGTATTGTTGATCCGACATTATTCACAAGAAGACACGGGGATGACATTTTACTTGTTCAAATCTATGTCGACGACATAACTTTTGGGTTAGCAAATCTAGTTTTTTTCAAATATATTTGCAAAACTAATGAAAGATAATTTTGAAATGTCAATGATTGGTGAAATAAAGTTCTTTCTCGGACTCCAGGTTCATCAATCACCCCGAGAAATCTATATATGTCAATCACAATATACTATGGATCTTTTTAAGAAACATGGGATGGATAAATGTTATACCATTGGGCTACGACCAAACTAGATGCAGATTTACAGGGTACCCAAGTTGACCAAACTAAGTATCGTGGTATGATTGGGACACTTATGTATCTCACTTCTAGTCGACCAGACAGTACCTTTGCGACATTTGTATGTGCGCGTTATCAGGAACGCCCAGCCGAAAAACACCTCAAAGAGGTTAAACGGATCTTTTGATACATAAGACAAACCATTAACATAGGTCTATGGTACTTGAAGGACTCCGAATTTGAGCTAATTGCATATTCAGATGCACACCATACAGGGTGTAATAATGATTGCAAAAGCACATCTGGAGGCATTCAATTTCTAGGAGATAAGCTAGTCAGTTGGTCATCTAAGAAGCAAAATTGTACAACAATGTCAACTGCGAAAGCTGAGTACGTATCCTTATCTGCATGTTGCGCTCAAGTCATTTGGATGAGGACACAACTGCTAGATTATGGATTTTGGTACAACAAGATTCTAATGTATAGTGACTCATATCTTGCAATCCGGTAAAACATTCACGTACAAAACATATTAATACATGTTATCACTTTATCAAGGAGCATGTTAAAAAAGGTACCACTGAACTTTACTTTGTTGGGGCGGAATATTAACTTGCTGATCTTTTTACAAAAGCCCTTCCAAGAGAAAGGTTAGAGTATCTAGTTCACATGATTGGTATGAGATGTATGACTCCAACTAAGTTGGAACGTCTGGCAAAGTAATCTTCTTGAATGAAAGATCATACATCAAAATTTTTGTAAATACATTTCAAAAACAAAATACAAAATTGAAAAATTAAAAACAACAAAAATATTTTTTTTGTTTCTCAAAAGTGAAAACAAATAAAAATTTGAAAAATACAAAACAAAAAAAACTTAACTTATAGATACAAACACATATATTCTCCGTTTATATCAGTTTCATGATATTGTATTTCTTAAAAGTGGTTCTTTAAATGCAAAACTAATGTATCATGAACTGAGAGGGAGTAAAATCATTCATAAAATGATATTTCACTGCTAAAATATGTGGTTTGTAATCAAGATCCATTCACAAAATGAGGATTTCCTGAAAAACATCTTTCAAAAATCATCAATTTTTGAAAAACTCAAGTGTGGAAAACAAAAAAAATTAATTAACAATCTCTTAAATAAGTTCTTTAATTAGACATTTATTCGAGGAAGGGTTATGAAATTCTTGATTTTCAAAATTTTCTCAAGAATGTTCAAAACAGCAAAAGTAACAATCTCTTGAATAAGTTCTTTAATTAGACATTTATTCAAGGGGGAGTTATGATATTTTTGATTTTCAAAATCTTCTCAAGAATGTTCAAAACTGCAATATAAACTATCTCTCGATAGTTCTTTAATTATATATCTTATTGAGGGGGAGTTATAAAATTTTCAATCACTTCATCATCAGAAAATAAAAATGTGTTCTCAAATGCAAAAATAACTTCTTGTGGAACAAAATTTTATCAAAAGAAAATTTTCAAATGGATATTTGTTCGATGGGGAGTTATAAATTTTTTAAGAAAAACGGGAACTTAACTACAAAATAATTCAAAAAGGTTTGTTGAGAAAAATAGGTCTAACTCCAAAGGGGAGTTATGAAAAAAATTTAGATATTAAAAGCTTACGAAAGTAACTATAGGGACTGAATGTGCAAAATGCAAAAATAGTTTCTTACGAGTTATTATTGTTTACGAAAGAAAGAAAAGGGACTGAAAATGTCAAAACCAAAAGATAGTTTCGTAAGGACTAATAAGGTTTACGAAAGTAACTTGAGGGACTAAAAATATCAAAAATGCAAAGTTATTTTCAGAAGTATAAAAGAAACAGGGTCATATGTAACCTCTCACTTTCGTATACACACAATAACAAGGTTTCATAAATCCTTTGCAACAGTCTGAGCTTTCGTAACTTAGAAAACAACGATCCAAATCGTTTTGTCAGTTCTTAGTGATAGAAAAACGTAAGAAACATGATCTATTTTGATTTCCTTTGTGATTAATTGCTATTATAAATTTTTAATATAGGTATCATATAGATCTAGGGTTTCGTAAAAATGAAAATGGTTGGATAGTGAAATTGATCGAGGCAAAACATTGATAAGTATCATAAGACATGATTGAAATGTATTGATCACTGAAAATATCATTTGTGGACTAAGATCACGAGGTTTCGTAACCTTGAAAGGTTTCGTAACCTTGAAATATTGCTTTAAGACATAAGGACAGTATTAAATTGTGAATAAATGATAAAGTTAAGCTGAAAATGAAAACACATCCTTCAGTTTATCATTTTTCTTAAAAATTATGTTTACGAAAGTAATGGGTTAAGGTTTCGGTTTCGTATGGGCTTATTAAATGGTTTCGTTAACAGTATTAGGCCAAAATGATAAGTTTTATATGGGCTGATAAATGGGTTTCGTAAGGCAAAATTAGGCTTTTAGCTTGGGTTTCGAAAAACAATCTTAATGGGCTAAATTTTTACGAATACTCAAACTGCGCCTAATCGTTAAACAAAATGGCATTTACAAAAACCAATGATAAATTTAGTTATAAATCATATTTCTATATTGATAAATGGGCCAAATGGTGAAGCTTGTGTCCGGTTTCGACCGTTTCTAGAAATTAACAAGATGAGGATTGAGCAATCTACTGACCATCCAAATATCGTATATAAGTATATGTTTTATATAGCTAAAATTTTCATTTCAAATTATCAATGATTCAAATGATATGAAAAGAAAATGAATAAACATGGTGATTTAACTGTTTGTGATCATAAGTTTCTCATGTCTCAACAAAGGCAAATTTCAAAGTTTTGAAAAGATTGTTTGAAAAACAGTTCAAAATGATTTATGACAATCTATTTTACTTAATTGGGTAAACGGTCTAAGTCATGTCTGGTTTTGACCATTTTCTGTACTGAACAGAATGTGGAGTGGGTGGCTTAGTGACCATCCAATTGTTGTTACATTAGTTTGGTTGTATAATCATAGTTTTTAAACATCTTTGGAAAACTTGTGATTTTGGAAATACTATCTTAATTTCTATCCAAAAGCCATATCTTTATGTCAGAATGTGGTACTCTTTTACTGAAAAGTTTTTTTATGAGAATATAAAGTTATACTCTTGGATTTCTTAAACATCAAATGGTTGTCATAAACTTGTGATTTTGCCAAATTGGTATTTTTCAAATTCAGAGTATATCTTTATTATTCTTGAATGAGTATCATTTTACGAATGTTTTTTGGTGAGAAAATTCAAAATAGAAAGAGAGATGAAATCCATATGCGAAAAAGCAAATCAAAGTATGCTCGAAAAAGAAATGCCAGAGCATATAAAATAAGATAAAAAAGATGAATAAAGCGTATGGCATGTGCTCGGAAAAGTAAATTGGCATATGAGAAAGAAAATGATCAGAATATGCTCAAAAAGAATTGCAAGAGCTAAAAACAGAAAGAGTGAAAAGAGACAAAAATGTTATATAAATGTGTATTACATAAACTTTATCTCATTTCATTAATTACTTCATGTCATCATACAATATTCCACATGGAACAACAAATCATTCCAGCTTCTCAACTTGTCCCTAAATTCCAAGGCATTGGGAGATGCAACAATTATGTTGTGCTACAAAGTATTCCATGCTCACCGAAATGCAAAACTGTTGGATAAATCTTGCTTGATCATCTGGTGAGTTATGCTCTTACTATAACTGCTGATGTTCCAGTTGTGTACCTACAACAGTTCTAGAAAATAGTTCGCATGGTGCCTGACACCAAGGATACCATCAGATTCAAGCTGGATACTTAAGAGATTACTTACACATTGGATATATTTCGCGATACTCTTAAGCTTCTAGTGGAAACTTCAGACAATCCATTCATCACACCAGTCACAATTAGAACTAACGAATCTTTCATGCAGACGGTTAGTTATCAAGGTGTAGTTTACAAAGTAAGTGCTTTCTACACGAAGTTTCTTGCTCAACCATGGCAGACAATGTTAAGGGTGTTCAACCGCTGCTTGACCAAAAGAACATATGGGCATGATCAAACCAAAATCAACATTCTTCAGTTATTTCATGGTGTGGTCAATCGCACAAATGTTGATTATGCTGCTCTTCTCTGGTGGGATTTCATAAATAATGTATTCCAAAAGAAGGATGTTATTCAGTACCCTCGATTTACCAAGCTTTTAATCATTGATTTGATAAAGAAGTATCCATCAATTCCTCAAACACATGACGAGGATTATCATTCTATTAAGGATGATACTCCATTGCTAAGTGTTTATTCTACAGGGAATGTGCTATTTTGAGGGATGCGAATTTCATATGCATTCTTAACTGATGAAATCCATGCTACTGATGACTACAAGGAGTATGAGATGGTGTTTGTCGGGTAGACGTTCTAATGAATCAACTACAACCGGTTGTTTCTACCTAAGGAACACATAGAACTACACCTAGAGCCCATAGGACACCTACCCATACTGCTGCTAGTACTCAGGGGAAGAAGGGCAAGCAAGGTGCTGGATAAACTAGTTCACCAAGAAAATCATTAAAAGTAACCATTAGACAAAAGAAGCAAAGAACACCTTCAATTCCACCTCCTAGTGATGACAGAGAAAGAGATGCAATTGTTGAGGCAACACTTTTAAGTCTCACTTTACATAAAACTACGTTAGCTGCTGAAGCATAAGAAAATGTTGCTAAAGTACAAGAGAAGTTGGCCGAGGAGGATATTGAAAAGATGGTTGAAGGTGAAGAAGATGAAGAATCATATGCGAGTGAGTTTGCTGATTATATGATCAATGATGATGTTTTCGAAAGTTGTTGCTGATGATGATGTTACTAAAAAAAGATGATGAGAATGATGAAGATGAAGTGAAAGATGATGATGTTGAAAAGATGAATGATGCTGCCGAGGAAAAATACAATGATGATCATACTGATCATACATCGGTCGGAACTCATGCAACGGGTAGTATGAAGACTAGGAATGAGCAAACACAGACACCAATTCCCACACCAACTAGATCCCTTAGGAACAACTAATCTTCGGATAAGACAATTTTAGAGGAATTGACGGCACCTGTATCACCAACAACTGCTACTACATCCAAGACCAAAATCAAGAGAGGATTTACTTCCAACAAAACAAAGATTCTTCTGGGAAGCATTACTGGCATGTGCAGGCGACAAGGTCAAATTCATCACCATATTAAAACTAAATTTGTGTCTCGTGTGTTTTTTTATAGGAAAGATTCGAGAAGTTCTTGATCATTGCAACAATGTTGTGCCTGAAATGACATTTACAAATACTAATGAGATGATCAAAGAAGAGATGCCTTGTATGGTTAATCTTGCAGTTAAAAAGGATAGTGAAGTTGATCCTATAAATTTACCAGAGTTGATCTCTAAAGAATTTGCCACTCATGGACCCAAAATGATTGAAGAATTATTTTGAAAGCACATGCAGAATACCACTCTCAATTTGTATCCTGCAACAAGCTTGTCAACTACTGAAATATCAACTGCTAATCTTCAACAACAGTTATATTTGAACATGAAGTTAAAACCTCAAGATCAAGCAGCTAATCCAGAATTATGGGAAATTTTTAAACCAAAATTTGAAAAGCAATAACTTTTTGCATGTCACGATGAACATCATACGAATGCTGATCCTCTCAAAGGGAGAGAAGCAGGGCGAAAAGATATTTTGGTAACCGACAACAAATGAGAAGATGGGAATTGTTTGTGAATGGAAGACCAATTCTGCCGACGTTGAAGCGTCTGTAATAATCAACCCTTAGGGGGATATTGTTAGGTTTAAGAAAAGTGTTTATTATTAGATGAATTGGTCATTTTATAGTTTTGTTTAGTTTATAGTTTTATTAGTAATTATAATGTAATAAAGTCTATCTTGGTCAAAGTTAAGTGAAGTTGACCAAGATTTGACTAAAGTTAGGAAAATAGAATAGGAACAACAATAAGTATAAATACTCATGTAGGAGAGGTATTTATACAAGTCTTTAAATTTTGTAAACTTACTTCTCCCTCCTATTTCTATTTTCCCTTTGAATGAAAACTTTGAAAATGATGAAAAATACTCTCTAGCTCCTCTCCTCTATTCTATAACTTTCGTATGATATCTACTGTTTCAAACTGTAATACGAAACCTCTGTTACGAAACCTTTAATAAGAAACTGTTCACGAAACCTCTATATATGAAACCTGTGTTACGAAAGCTAGAAGTACGAATCCAAAACCAAACTTTTGATACGAAACCTCCAATTACGAAACCACAGATATACGAAAGCTTTCACAGTCTATGAAACCAAACGGTTACCGAAAGCTCCAAGTTACGAAACCTACTTTCATAAATTCCAATTTCCCTTACTTTTGTAAAATCCAAGAAACCTCTTACTTTTGTAAAAACTTTGCTACGAAACTAATAAGAAACCTATCAATCTGATTTTAAGCAGTTTAAGGTGATAATATTAATGTTATCTTTTCAAATTGACTAATTTCTATGTTACGAAAGCTATAAATAGTTTTACAAAAGCTAAACTATGTTACAAAAGCTAAGAAACACTTACGTATGGCAGTTATGAAACCTCAACTATGTTACGAAAGCTCAAAAATTTGAAATACGAAAGCTGTTTCCCGCCTAAAAACAGTTACCGAAACCTAGTTTCTGAATTAAGAAAGCTTTAAAATCCATATTTTTTGATCAAATTCTATTCTAAGCAAGTATTTTCCGTAAACTAATTATTAAACATAAAAATTGATAGTTACGAAAGTTATATTTCAACGTTTTAAGATCAAAAACTTATCAAATCGTAAATCTAACACTTAGTGTTCTACGAAACCTACTAATTCCACTATACGAAAGCTCCTTGATCGAAAATAGATACGGTTAAGCTCGATTTGATCCATGAAACACACGCTAGATCTCTCCCGATGATAGATACCACTTGTTATATGTCATGTTTGCATAGTAGATATCATACGAAAGTTATAGAATAGAGGAGATGAGCTAGAGAGTATTTTTCATCATTTTCAAAGTTTTTATTTCAAAGGGAAAATAAAAATGGGAGGTAGAAGTGAGTTTACAAAATGTAAAGACTTGTATAAATACCCTTCCTAGATGGGTATTTATATTTATTGTTGTTCCTATTCTAATTTTCTAACTTTAGTCAAACCTTGGTCAACTTCACTTAACTTTAACCAAGATAGACTTTATTACATTATAATTACTAATAAAACTATAAACTAAATAAAACTATACAATGACCAATTCATCTAATAATAAGCACTTTTCTTAAACCTAACAGTAATTGTAAAACGAGTTTGTTAAACCCAAGTTCCTTAAGAAAGCTCAAAGAGCGAATTCTCGTCTGTATGATATAGGATGCTATAATGATAATCTTGCTTTATTGTTAGCTCCTAAATCTTACGAAATGATTCATTTTGCCCAAGAAAGTCAATCAAAATTAAGTGATTTAATCAAACCTTTTGATTATAAAAACTTAAATAATCTTTATGACTTGTTTGTTCCACAACGTGAAAAGTTGACTGAACAAATATATTTTTCAGAAAGATCAAGAATGAGTCATACATCTGGAAAGAATGTATACTCAAAAGAGAATTTTAATAAACAAATAACTTTGTTAAAAAAAGATAAAAGAATCCACTCTGTGGGCCCAAAAATGTAAAAGTTCTCATATCTTTCGAACACTTAAACAAGTTATTAACACGACTTTTAATGGTGTGGAATGCTGCAAAGAAGTCATGCATAAAAAGACTTGGCATGGTTACATTGATCCGGTTATCAGTAGTACCATTGAAACCAATTTTGATCCATTAGTTCATAAACTTATGACTAATACAGAAAGATTTTTTCAATCTCTAAAAGAGGAAATGGTTGTAGATTTGACATACTTTAACTCTCTTGAAAACAAAATAGAGTCTCTTCAATCTCAACTAGAAACTCAAAGAACATAGTTTTTAAATGAAATCGATCGACTTTTCAGGGAATATTACTATATTGATCACATGAATGCTATACTTGGTGTCTATACTAATCTTGATGAACATTCGGATTTAGCATGTAGTTACTTAGAGACATTAGAAAAATGTGAACGTCTTGAAAAAGAGCTTTCAAAAAGAACGGAAAATGTTAATAACAAATCTTTCAATGAATTGTCAAAAAGATTTTTGGAAATTGAAAAACATTCATTTAATCTTGAACTTAGATTACAGCAAAATCTGGAACAACTTAGTAATGACAAAGTTTAAAAACAAAAAGAATCAACTTCATTTCGAGATCTAAATGTCCAATATCTTGAAATTCAAGATTTGAAAGCTCAATTACAAGATAAAAGCATTGCAGTACGTGAGTTAAAAAAACTCATTGAGAAAATAAAAGAAAAATATGTGGAAACTAAGTTTGAAAACCATCGGTTATTCGACAACCGAATATTTTTAATAGTAAAAAACATTCCATTTTAGGTAAACCGGCTACGTTTTCAAATTCTCTTGCAAAGAAAGATTTTTCAAAGTCAAATTCGGTCACTAAAAATAATTTATCAAAGTCACTGCACAGATTTTGCCTTGTAATGTTAATACAGTTCAAAAGAACCCAAATGTGATTGCTTCAGGAATGTATAAAGTGCACACAAGGCTTAATCAAACTAGAACTACACAGTTGCCTCAAGACATTAGGAAAACTAATAAACACGTATCTTTCTTTATAGGAGTAATTACCACTACTAGTGTTAGTAGACCACAAATTAAGAGCACTCGATTAGAAGATAGAGTCTTGCATTACAGTAGTTAAGGGAAGAAGAAAGAAGTAGAAGACAATCGTAGGAACTTTAAGTTTTCTAATAATAAAACTTCTGTAACTGCGTACAATGATAGTTTGAATGCTAAGACCTCGAATGTTAATTTTGTTTGTGTTACTTGTGGAAAATGTGTGTTGAATGAAAATCATGATTTGTGTGTTCTTCATTATATTAATGGAGTGAATTCTAGGACTAAACAGTCAATTGTTGTACCTATTAGTACTAGAGAACCCAAGCGAACTATGAACCAATCTGTTGCAATACCCCTTAAGAAAATAGTTGCTTTAGAATCCACTAATCAGAAACCTAAAAGCACAACTAGGAAGCAATATGAGCATGTTAGTAAGACATGTAGATGGTGGTACTCCAAGACCACACCACCCGGATATAAATGGAAACTTAAGTCTAGCACAATCAATGTTAAACCTAATGTTAGTTTGCCTTTAGGAATTAAATCTAGAACTACTAATATTTTGGAACCCATGACACTTAGGAAATCTACCTTTTCCAATACTCTATTGTATTCTAATTCTTTTGCAACTCATAGAGATAATTCGGTTCATCGTCGACTCTGGGTTCTCAAAGCACATGACAGGAAATCTCAAGCTTCTAAGTAATTTTGTAGAGAAATTTCTGGGTACGGTGAAGTTTGGAAATGATCAAATTGCACCGATTCTTGGTTATGGAAATTTTCTTCAAGGAAATGTCACTATTAAGAGGGTTTATTACGTCGAAGGGCTGAATCACAATTTATTCTCCATTGGTCAATTTTGTGATGCGGATTTGGAAGTTGATTTTCGGAAGTCTACATGTTACATCTATGATTTGAAGGGAAATGATCTTTTCACAGGTTCTCGTAGCACGGATCTTTACTCTATCACTCTTCAAAATACAACTTCTCCTAATCTAATTTTCTTAATGGCTAAAGCTTCATCATCACAAACATGGTTATAGCATCGTCGTCTCTGACACCTGAACTTTGATACCATCGACTTGCTTTCGAAGTATGATATTGTGACTGGCCTTCCCAAATTGAAATTCCTCAAAGTTTATCTTTGTTCTTCTTATGAGTTGGGGAAAGCAAAACGTAAGTCTTTCAAGACCAAAACAACCCCAAGCTCTAAAAGATGGTTACAAATTTTACACATGGACTTATGTGGTCCCATGAGGGTAGAAAGCTTTAATGGAAAGAAATATGTGTTGGTAGTTGTTGATGACTATTCAAGATATACTTGGGCTCACTTCTTGAGATCCAAAGACAAACACCTGAAGTTCTCATCAATTTGCTCAAACTTGTTTAAAGAGGACTTCATGCTTAAGTAAAAACAGTTTGAACTGACAAAGGCACAAAATTCTTAAATAAAACTCTTCATGTATACTTTGCTTAAGAAGGTATTAAACACCAAACTTCAACGGCTCGAACACCTGAACAAAGCGGCGTTGTCGAAAGATGAAACCGTACTCTTGTTGAGGCTGCTCGAACAATGCTAAGCGCTGCTAAAGTTCCTTTGTTTTTTGGGCTGAAGCAATTGCCACAGCATGTTTTACTCAAAACTGTTCACTCGTAATTCCTCAACATGAGGAAACTCTTTATCACTCTTAAGGGTACTACTTTAAATTTTGATGGTGTTTTCCACCAAAAATTCTATGTGGTCGAAATACAAAATAAAGGTGAAGAAAGCGACAGTGATGACGAGGAAGAATACTATCTAAAAAGAGATGAAATGGGAAGACCAATAATAAAAAAAACCTAAAATTTTCTCTCTCTCTTTTTGGTGATTTCCAGCCGACTATATCCTATCATCCTTGATTTCTTAATTCGTTTTTAAATCTTTTCCTTCTTGTTTTTGCCATTCTTTAACCTAGATCATTTTTGATTTAATTTGTTTTTTAGGGTTTCGTTTTTCAGCCTTGGGTTATTCTCAAAATCGTTTAAACCTATTAATCTTAAGGCGATCTTTGGTAAGGGTTTGCTGATTTGATTTGGATTTGATTGCGATTTGAATTAAGGTTATTATTTAGTCGGTGTGTATTTGTGGCTGGATTGATATTGGAATCACCTATATATAATCATTGTGGCCTTGTTCTCTATTATTGATATTTTACAAGGCTGGCGCTGATTAGGGTTTTCTTTTTGGTGCTCAACGATTCATAATTAGGGTTTCAAACCTGTTGTGACTTTACGACTTCTAGGGTTTCTTCCCTTGACGCATAGCCTTTAAACCCTTATCTAGGGTTCATTCTTAATTTAATTTTATCTTAGGCTTCGTTTGGCAGCGTGGGGATCCGGTTCATGCTATATTGTTATAACTCTTTCTAGGGTTTCTTTGGTGATGGTTTGTTCTTTTGATTGCTGCTGTTTGTAGTTAGTTGTGGGTTATTGGGAGAGATGAATAAGGGCTTCTTGAATCATTCATCAAATGCTACTAAGGTGGTTGATAGTGAATTGATTGGCAATGGTTCGTTGTTGGGTGGCCTTGCTAGTAAGATTCGGAGCATTGATGGTAAGATTTTGGGAAGAGATGGCAAGCCAATGGTGGCTCGTCGGTGTGTTCGTTTTACTGATAAGACGAATGAAAGTGATTGTGGTGATGGGCGTAACTTGGATATTGTTTCTAGCATGGCGAAGGTTTCATCACATGGCGTTGCACAACCTTTAAAAGCTGATCAGCAGAAGGTTAAAGTTCATGGGGATGGTACTAGTCCTAATTTAATGCATACATGTCCCATGATGAATGATTCCAACAGCAACACAAATGATTCACCCATTGTGCACAAGTTGGCTGTTTGCTTACCTTTAGAAGAAATTGACAAAATTAAAGCTCGGTTTGTGAATACCTTGTATGTGTATCCTGTTGGTAAGAGACTTGCATTCCCTATGGTGGAGAACTATGTTAAACATACGTGGGTGAAGTTTGGGCTGAAACGAGTCATGATGCATCACGACCTTTTCATGTTTCAGTTTGAAACTAAATATGGTATGGAAAAGGTTATTGAGGAAGGTCCTTGGCGAATTCAGTTAGTACCAATTGTATTAAATGTTTGGATGCCGAATACACTACTTACGAGGGAAAAGGTGTCTCATGTTCCTTTATGGGTGAAATTGCATAATGTACCTATAGTAGCTTATTCGAAAGTTGGTCTTGATTTGATTTTAGCCAAGGTGGGGAGACTTATGAGGCTTGATGCACATACTAATTTCATATGTCTTAATTCGTGGGGGCGTCGTGACTATGTTAGAGCCCTTGTGGAAGTGTCGGCTGAAAAGCCTCTTGTTGAGTCGATTGATATTGATATTCCTAATGAGGATGGGAAAGGATACACTATGGTTAATGTTATGGTCGAAATTGAATGGAAACCTCCAAGATGTGGTTTATGCAATATTTTTGACCATTTGGAGAGTGTGTGTCCTATGGAACGTGGGGCTGATCCTTCGATGATTTGTGATTTGCATGCTGACGGGAAGAAGGACAAGCAACCTGTGCAAGCCACGGGTAAGAAAGGTAAGGGTAAACAGGTTGGTAATCAGCGTTATATCAAGGGATATCGTGTTAATATTCCTAAGTCAAAACTTGTTTATCGTGCGGTGATTAAACCGCAAGGTGATAAGAATGTTGCTAGCAACATGGGGCAGTCCTTGGATACAACTAAGAAGCCATCTCCCTCTGATTCTTCAATGAATGGTACGTCGTCCTTTATTAATGATGATATTAATCTTGAGGAATTAAGAACCTTTGTTGATAAATCAATGCAAGAGGAGTCGGTATTGGAACATGTTGAAAATTATGATATTAATAGTTGTACATCAAAGGAAAAACATGGTGGAAAGGTTTCGTCTAAGAAACCTAGCTCATCTATGGAAATTTTAAATGAAGATTCGGATACGGATGTTGATGAAGTTTTCGTACCTAATGATAGGACTACTTTTCCTAGCTTATCGGGTGGTGATGGGCATAAATTAGAAGAGGATGCATACGATGATTATGAAGTTCAATTTGAAGATTATCCTTACTTATTTCAAGAATTTTGTGATCAATTTGACTTTAAGGTTAAAGGTTTAGGTAGGAAATAGTTGTTTTTCTGATTTTCATGAGAATGGCATGTCATTCTTATGTAAAGGAAAGGGTAGTAGCAAAGTTTATTTTTTTGCTTTATTTTGCCTATGTAATGGGCCGTGATGGGGGATTTCACCCTCATCCGTTATACTTCAACAATTTTTTTGGTGTAATGCATTTTACCGGGGTATTGATTCCCTTTTACCTAAAAAAAATGGGAAGACCATTCTATGGCCCGAACCTTATAAGCTACTTTGACCGTAATGATCCTATGGAATGTGCTTTACCTATCCAGGATTCCATCGACCTTTTGAAAAATTTGTGTATGGAAGAAAGCAATAGCTCTTCTCGGCTCGTCACCTGTACTTTGCTACATATTAATTAGATACCTAAAGGGTCTAGGGATTTTGTTAAAGAAGTTGGAGATGGGAAGTGGTACACAAAATAAGAGTAACAGATTCGTATGGGAATACATTCGCGCAGGGGTATCAGACAAGATCAACAAATAGGAAAATTTTAAACTTTCACAAGTTAAGTGACATTATGTCACCACATTGGGTTTAATACGACAACAAATATCAAATAAAAAGGAGTACACTCTGTATTCCTTCGTGAGACTTTTTCATTTTCTATGTTGAGTCCTTAATAAATAAATCATGTCAAAGTCTTGTAAATCCATATAGGATTCATCTTTGATATATGGACATTATTCCTTTATTATTATTAATGATATTATCAGTTATGATCGATTAAATTTGTATTTACGCTTTAGTTTTTAAAATGTTACAAAATAAGCCAAAAGTACGCCGCACTTCTTTGAAAGTGCGCTGCACTTTTGGGTGGTTTCATCATATATATCTATTTTTCTCATAATAAACAAACAGAAACACTCTATCAAAACCGCCGCCCTTCACACAAAATTTTGAAAATCTTCAAACAAATTCATCAACCAAAAACAAAATGCGAAGGGTATGTTAATCTAACTATATTCTTATTGTTTTTTATTAGTTTATATTCGTTTTCTAATTAGGGTTTATAAGGTTATAATCAATTAATAAATAGGAAAGCAATTTAAATAGGTATGTAAAATGTTAATGCCACAATCTATTTATGCTTATTTTGAATTGTGATTAAATAGTTTGAATGAGTTTTTAAAACTAATTTGGAAATGATTTAGGGGTAAAAATACTGTTCAAATAATTAGTATATATTTATTCAGTTATTTTTGTAGAAAAATTCAAAATTGTCATAGAAAATCCAAGGCGCACTTAGTGTAAATGCAGAAAGTACGCTACACTTCAAATGAAGTGCGCTACACTTTTCTCTCAGAAAACGAACCGAATGTTTCAACCTCATAGCCATGATTGTCCGTTGATTATAATTCTTGTCTAACATCATTATATACTTTATTGTGAATTTTTTATAGGTGTGTAGATAGTTGGTACACATGATGACGAAGTTGGTTCTTCCTTACCCAAACGAACCCGCCAAAGAGAGACCGTGGAGGAAGCAATGCTCACATGTGTTCAACATAATTTTTGCCATAGGGCATGAGTAACAAAGCTGCTAAAACGAGATACAACATTAACCTTGCTCGGTTGCTCCCAAAACAGATTTACTCACCTTACGTGGTTGATTGGGGTTTGTCGAACAATATGAGGTGTGCCAAAGAGATTGAAGAGATGCTTGAGATCAAAGTATACGAGATAGGAAGACAGCAAGAAATATTCACTTCTAAAGCGTGGAGACGCTTGTTTGACATCAATGAAAGAATTTATACCGAACTTTGCCACGAGTTTAACTCTACTTATACTTTTAATGAGGTATGTATAGATGATGAGTTGAGGACCAAGAAAGTAATTAAGTTTAGACTTGGTGGTAGTGGTCATACTTTGACTTTGCTTGAATTTGCTTGATGATTAGGGTTGTATCATGCTGATGAAATAAACGATGAAGGATTTGAGGTGTATTTTCAAGGTGGATTACGTAGTGATGAAAACTTTAATGCTAAGGACTATTGGTTGAGCATCAGTAGCATGAAGGAGCTACATTTATCTAGGAGCCTTGCCTCGACCATTAGGCGTCCTATTTTGAGGGTGTTGCAAAAGATGATAACCTATGGAGTGTGACAAAGAACTACATGGTACAATAATATGCAAAGAAATAAGCTCTGTCTAATGAGCATGTTTGAAGCGAAACATCAAAAATGGTTATATGAATGTGGCTTGGTTGATGGCGAAATGGCTCAAGAGGAAAGAAGTCAAAAGCCAAAGGGAAAGCATTATCTGTTGTGGGCAGTTTATCACAAGGATAGATAAGAGAATAGGTTTGCTGACCGATGAGGTACTGAATAGTTTGAGTGCACTGACTTATTGCAGAGCACTAGATGCCACCACCCTTAGGGAGTTTATCGGCCCTGATGGGAGGTTGATTGCTGAGGACCCATAACCCGAAGTGCCATGAGTTGCTATTCCCAAAGGCCCACGCCCATCTATGCAGGATTTATATGATACATGGAGATTCGCCAGGAGACGTTAGAAAGGATGGCCCACATACAGTCATATCAGCTGGATAGGTATGCTGTACTTTTTTAGCACATGGCTAGGCACTATGAATACACAATGCAGGGAGCCTATGCACCACCAAGAAATGACGAGGAACAGCAGGATGATGAGAAGTAGGGTCGAGATGACACGGTTGGATGTTGTGACCAGATGTGGGTCACAAGTTTTAAAAATAATTTTCTAAACAAATATTATTATTATTATGGTGTGTAAAATGTCTCTGTTGGCATTAAAATAATATTTTATATTCTGTACTAGTACTTATGATACTTATTCATATTATGTGTGCTTGGTATTATTTGCATTGTGTATTGTTTGTTTATTATTATCGCAGGGAGAAAAAGAGAAAAAGTGGAAAGATGTACGAATTCGTGTGTGAAGGCTTTACACTTAGCTTGGTACGATTTAGCTTAATTCATTATAAGGGAAGTTACATCCAATTTACTTTTCCAATTTATCTTTTCTTTATAATATTTCTCGCATTAGGGACAATGCTCATATGTATTGAGGGAGATAAATATGAAAACTAAATTTTCAAAAATATATACTTACCTATGCTTTTGTAATATATAAAAACTAGTATAAATTAAAAATGTAAAAATAATATATAACTTAAAAACTTTTGGAAAAAAGCAACATTTTATTGATCACCTATAAGCAAATCTAACTCTGGATTAATAACTCTACTAGCATATTTATACCCAATATCCCAAAAATGTATGGATCGACTTTATATCATTATGAAAATAACTTTTACCTTTAGCTTTCTTGAGTTAAGGTTTGAATGCAATTGCAAGTGTCTCATCCATCGTTACAGCTATGTATTTGTAGTTTGTCGCCTTTTCTAGAGCATTAGTATCGGTTAAAATTATATGAGTGTGCTGGTGATTGTTAATTCTTAAACTTGTGCTTGAAATCTTTTCGATACCGCGGTGAGAACATGTTCGCGTGTTATAAATATTTAACTGATTAAGAGGTGATATAAATATAAATATTAGCATACATAAACTTTGTTCAAAAAGCTTTTTAATTAAATTATTTGACGCTCTATCCGTACGAATTGAAGCACGTTAATGCTGGTATCGCTATTATAATGAAGTACGAAGGTTGCAAACTTCTAAGTTTGTTTGAAGTAGTGTGCTTATCCTAAGTATGGGGGAAAACAAGTATCCCCCGAGTGAAAGAAAATAAGGCAAAATAATAAGCCAAAGTATGATGAAAAAGGTAATGAAAAAAAAGAGAAAAAGAGTTTGTATATTTACGGATAAAGTGGATTATTATTTCATTATAAACCTTTTTTTAACAAATTATAAACTAATAATATAACTATATAAATTACCTCTTTTGATGTTTATGTCTGGTGCTTACGCCATGTCGGTGCAGTTTAGTTTCTTGTACAAGCCTATGGTAATTTGAACATTTCATGACTGAGCATTTAAGTGACTTTGTATACCATATACTTCACTAAATTGAGCGAGTGTGAATCAAACTTATCTCTAAAAATTCATGAGTTGCTTTGTCACATTATCTATTCTTGTGATCATTAACTTGTTAATTCTTCCACCATAAACGAAGTATTTTCACTTTGATTGCTTGAGGGCAAGAAATAGCTAAGTATGGGAGGATTTGATAACGCTCCAAATATACATAAAATATCCCTTGTAAATATGTAAAATATCTATGTAAATATATTAAATAATGTATGTTTAGTTACTTATTTAAGTAAAGTTTGTTTCAGGACTAAAGATCAAGAAAAGGACTAGAAATGCAAGAAATATCCGTTATATGTTCTAACGGGTGTTAAAGAAGGACCTAGAAGAGAATTAAACGAGTTAAATGAAGAACAGTCAAGTGCGGCGCACATTTTATAATGTGCGGCGTACTTATGAACGGGGAGAGAGAATTTATTATTAAAGCCAAGTGCGGCGCACTTTTCTTGAAGTGCGGCGTACTTGGGCCCGCAGTTACTCAAAATCATAATGATGTGCATTGAAGCCATGGCCTTTCACTTCCCTTCTTCCCCTCAACTGATGTGATCCTTGGGCTATAAATTGGAGCCAATTTTTGGAGTTTTACATCAAGTCATTCATCAACTCATCACTCAAATCACAAAAACACATTCTTAAGAGGAAAAGAAGTATTTTAGGGAATTATGGTTGAGCAAGACTTTGTTCATCCAATTTCTAGGTTGTAATCCATCCAAGAGAGTAGTAGTGAAGTGTATTTCAAAGCTATTAGCTATTGTGATAAAATTGTTCATAGTTTCTGAGTTTACTTTGAATATAATAAAGTGTCCTCACACAATATTAAATGCCTTATAACCAAATACTTCGAAACTTCCCCAAACTAAACATTTGAAAAGTAGCAAAGATTTTTGTAGAAAAATTAAGAAATCACAAGTTATAAAACACCCCTATTTCCCATTTTCTAAAACTTTTTTTTTGAATAATAATATAGATAGGAGAATTTTGACTTTCGTTATTTCCATAACTGTTAGGGATCATAGAACAAGATGCATTTCGAATCCGAGAATGCCCCAAAAAGGATAAATTCATCGTTCCCGACTTTTCACTTATCCAAACCAAGCTTAAAACAAAATCATAGCTAAATATCAGTAAAGATGCTAACACTACTCATATTTGCAACTTGTGAACTTTTTACTCCCGACATTTATTATATCTTAAGTGAGTGTGCTATCTTGAATTTCAACCATGGATCAACTTTTTGCAACATATTATGCTTTACATTCCACCTTAGAATAATGATTTTAAAGGCGAGATCATCCCATGTAACGACTTTCGTCTCGGCACATCCCAACCTTGCGGCTAAGTGACCAGGCTTTTGACACCCCACAGAGACTAGTATCGGGACTCACGGACCTTAGGTTTCAAAAACTCTCAGGCTTCCCGAATATTCATAGCTTATAAAATAGAGTAGTCAAAGTGCAAAAGCATATTTGAATTTAACAAAAAGAAGTCAATTTATTAATTTAAACTTAATTATCTAGACATTTATGCAATTGTAACCCTCGACCTTTTAGAAGGCTGCAACATCGGTTGTGAGCCGGCAAGATGCAGCAAACTTTTATCAGTCTTGGATCTTTATTCTTACTATGGGCTTTCTTTTAGAAGACTACCACATCGGTTGTGAGCCGGCAAGAGGTAGTAAACTTTTATCAACCCACAGCTTTTATTATTATATTTATTTTTATCATTTTATCATCATATATTATTATTTTTTTATATAGAAGACTTCTTTTTGAAAAATTCAAGTATAAATTTGAACTAAGACTATAATTTTTGCTATATATTACATAAAAAATTGTTGATTTAAGTTTAATCTTCAAAAACAGCACGTATATTAATCCGGTTAAGAGCTTATGGGAGAAAAAGCAACAAGTTACATACATGAGCTCTTAAGATTTCCAAATAATCTTTGTTTAGCATCCTACTCATACTTAACTCTATCATTTTTCGTTCTTCGCGAATTAGCGAACGCTTAGCCTAAAAGTTAAGGAACAAGCTAGAGCTCAACACGCTCGATCGGGTCAAAATTTACTCTTATTCTTACCCAGCAAGAAAGTCAAAATTGTGACAAAAACACTTATTTTATTTTTGAAAATTTTAAAATTTTTCATATTTTTGAAATTTTTTTTGCTATTTTTGTAGGAAAACGGGGTACGTGAGAACAAAACAATAAGCAGGCAACATCAAATCGATAGATTCCCTCCACAAAAACTAAAATGAAACATTGTTTCTCTGTTTTAAAAGTCGGGTCTCTACGCAAATCTAAGCAGTTTATTAATTATGCAATTGATAATTCGTGAATCGATTAATAAGATGTTAAAGGATATCGGATTTCCACCAAAACATAATTTAACATAAGGATAGGAAAGCTCAGTGGACCAGGACAAAACACCGAACACGAGAGTCTTCAAAAAAGTTGGATCTATCCTGCAAACAATCACAAGCACAAACAACAAACATAAAGAACGGAAGAGTACAAGCCTCCTCACACACATTAGAAACTAGAAAGAAAAATAGAAAATGGATAAGCATGGGGTGCCTCCCACGAAGCGCTTTATGTTTGGTTACCGAGTCACATAGCTTGACTCGATCCCTGAATTCATTCGTCCTTAGGGAGAGCAAATGGAACTGGCTTAAGAGAAAAATGAAAAGTAGAGATGACAGGGTCAAAAACGAGGTCCTCACTCCTGAGAGAGAGAATAACAGGAGAATCCTCAGGGTAGGTGAAAAATGGGAGAAAAGTCCAAATGATAAATGTGAAGGAATTGACACCTTCATTATTTAGGGATAAAACAATTTCACCTTGGTTAAAATCTTCATCATTCATGGCCGTAGCAGGCTTAAAATTTAAGCAAACATCCGGTGGTTCTGGTGGAGGATGAGGAGATGATGGGTTGTCTTGATGATCAAGGTTAGGTAACTCATTATCTTCATCTTCGGAATCATCATTCTCAACACCTGGTGGAATTAAATCATCTGGAACGAGGAATATATCAATCTCTTCTTGAACATGGTCATTATCCTCAACGGGGATAAGAGATACAAGAAGAGACTCGATAATTAAACTCGGATTAGCATGAACATTTTCCTATGACCAGGAAGTTGAAATCTCACAAAGCAAAGTCATACGACTAAGATAATCCTCATGTTCATGAACAATCCTTGAAGGAAGTGTCAAAAGTTCACCGACGAACTCATGGTAAAGAGGATCACTTATTGGAGAAAAAGTAACCGAAGTATTATGAATGGATTCATGGTCAGAAATCACTTCGGGAGTGAGATTATGGGTGGTATCATCACTAAGCAGATTCTCACTAAAAATTACGTCTCTTTCTGAATCGAAATATCCTTCCTCAAAATTCGAAAAAACTTCCATGGCTAAAAAAGCATCGATCTCATTAATTTCGTCTTATGGAGCGAAACACTCAACCTTATCTGTTAAAGGTGTGTTAAGTAAAACTGGCTCATTAGAATCTAAGACGTTGGAGTTCTCATTTTCGGCATCTTCTACCATCTCGTAAAAGAAGGGATTTTCGTTACTGGAGGTGAAGTTATCATCAAATTCGAAAAGAGGGTTTGAATAAACTTGAAAATTTTCTTCATGAACGACTTTTTTAGAAAGAGTGAGTTCATCGGCGAACTCCTCAAGAATTTCACTAGTCTTCACCGGAGAAGAACTAGGAGGAAGAGCATCGGAATGATTAGTGGTACTGCCACTAAATGGCTCATCTTTTGAAAAATCAATGACAGAAATAGCATGAGCAAATTGCTTATTCTTGCTTTTCTCAGATTTTTCAGCATAAAAGACGAGTTCATCGCTTCCTACTCTTAAAGTTAATTTTTCCTCGTATAGATCAATGAGAGCTTTTGCGGTGCGAAGGAAAGGTCTCCCTAAAATAATAGGCACTCTCGGGTCAGGTTCAAAATTAACCACAACAAAATCGGCAAGAAAAGTGAAACCATCAACTCTAACTACAACATCCTCGGCTATACCCATTGGGTGCGTAACGGAACGGTTAGCAAGCTCGAGTGTCATTCGGGTGGGTTTCAAGGCTCCAAGCCCAAGTTGCTTGTAGATAGAATGAGGTAAAAGATTTATGCTAGCTCCGGAATCGGCTAAAGCATTAGTTCTATCAATTTCTTGTAGAGCACACGGGATAAGAAATTTTCTAGGATCTTCGAGTTCTCGAGAACTTTGTTCAAGATGATGGCAGAACATTCAGCATTTACGGTTGTGATGGCGATTTCCTCAAGTTTCTCTTTGTTTCTCAATAACGTGCTTAACCATTTGTTGAATTTTGGCATTTCGATGAGAGCATCTTTTAAACCAATTTCTAAACGTAGTTGTTTAAACAACTTCATAAACCTGCTCTGCTGAGCACTGGGTTTATCTTTCTCTCTTACTTTCATCCTCTCGGGGTATGGAAGTTTTGGTTGATATGAATCAGGATCTGGAGAATTAGGCTCTTGAACAGTTTTCTTAGCCTTTGGTTTCGGAATGGAATCATGATCCTCAGGAGGTGGGACTTGTGCGGTATTTTCTGAACTTGGTTTTTGCACTTTGTCCATTGACGTCTCCGGGTTTTGTTCGGGTTCCTTTAGAGGAGTAGAAACAATGGGTGTAGGAACAAGAGGAGTCGAAGGTCCTTCACAAGTTTTACCACTTCGTGTGGTAATAGCATTGACATGCTCACGAGGGTTAGTTACAGTTTGACTTGGAAGAGTACCTGAATTCAAAGACGAAGCGGTGTTGGAAGTTATGAACTTAGAAAGCATTTCCGTTAAATTTGTCATCTGGTTTTGTAAACCTTGGCCTTGATTTTGCATATTCCGTAACACAGCATCATTAGCCTTGACATAATTCTCAAAATCGGTCTTTGAAACGCCTTGCATTTGTTGAGGAGGAGCTTGATAAACTGGTGGTTGAATCGTTGGAGGTTGGTAAACTTGTCCTTGGTTGAAGTTACTTCCACGGTTTTGATTGAAATTGGTTCCTCGATTTTGGTTGAAATTATTTCCTTGATTTGGATTGAAACGGTTTTGATTGTTTTGAATCGGAGGAAAACCAGGAGGTCGGATTTGGTTTGAAACCATCGGAGGTCTAGAATTGGTATTTCCTTGATTAAAATTGGCTGCAGCAGCTTGTGAAACGTACTCTTGAATGTTGTCTTGATAAACATTGCCATCGGTGGCTGGACAGTTTTTATAAGAATGAGCACCTCCACAAGTTACACAACTCTGCTCGACCGCTTTTACGGTTGCGGGAGCTTGGGCTTTTTGTTTGTCGATAAGCATAGTCTTCATCAAATTCTTAAGTTCAGAAACTTCGGTTGTAAGAGCAGCAACATCTGGTGAAATTCCTGGAGTAGATGAATTCGAACTCACTTTGGCAACGACTGCCTTGTTTCGTGAATTACGAACCTTGGATTTACTCTCGATAATTCTCAAGCATTCACGAGGCATCTTATCCAAAAAGTTTCCACCCGCAACAGAATTTCATGAATTCTTATAATTAGTAATTCAAGCATGTAAACGTAATCCCATATGATTAATTCAGAAAATCCGTGATGGGGCATGCTCGAAAAGGTCATTAATATCGATCCCAAGCCTCATAAAACGTTTCGTTCAAATCGTTGTGAAATCTCGTGATTATCGTTACGAAGATTGTCATTTTTGAAGATGAAAAATTGATTAATGAATTTTGACAACAAGACATCCCATGTTCAAAATTGGAACGAGGAGGTTCTTTTTCTAGCCAAATCCGGGCTGAACCTTCAAGAGAAAACGGAAAAAGCATAAGCTTAATTGACGTGCTCGGGATATCCGGGAATCTCATTGTTGAAGTAATCTTATTAAAATAACGGATGTGAGCATGTGGATCCTCTTTATCATGTCCGAAAAACTGTTTGTTTTGAACAAGATTGATCAAACCATGCTTTAACTCAAAGTTAGCATTGATTTCGGGAATTACAATTGCATCCTCGTACCCCTCGGTGGGTGCTTGGAGCAATTGTGCCATAGTCCGGTTATCAGCCATCGGCACTAATTGAGGATTAACAAGAGGTTCTTCTAAATGAAATGGTTGAACAACAGCCGGTTGGGCTTGTTGTTGACGGTTACGGTTGCGGGTTTGAGAACGAGTGCGCATGCACAAAGTAGAAAAAGAAAATTTAAACTAAATTTAAACTAATTTTATTATTATTTTATTATTTTTTATTATTTTTTTCAACAAACTAAATTAACGGATAACGAGAAGACAACTTAAACCAAATAATCAAATTTACTTCACGGTCACAAGCATTCTCGGTAACTCTTCAAAAAGAAAAACCACAAAGGAGCGATGAATAAGGAAAAGCTTCGAAGCTATTAAAAACTTTTTTTTTCTTTAGGTCGTAAGTTCCAAGAACAACAAACCCCCTATCACCCCGTCTTTGAGGTTAGTTTATTTTTAAAAGTGACCGTGCACGCAAGTGACACAAAAGGTAAGTTCTTGATTCTTTGGTCGGGAACTTATTGATGGATACTACATCAGTAGAAAGTATAATCATTATGTTATAACAATATAACCAACTTCAAATTTTAATTAAAATAAAAGACAATGTTTTTATCTTTTTTGTGATTTTTATATATTAAAATGAAAATATACTAAAAAGAAAAGTGAAAATATTTTCAGTACTTTAGGGTTTATATAAAGCAAATAACTTCAAGAATGAAGGATCTTCAAGACAACTAAGTTATAAAAGCAGTACGGATAATCGACACACCAAGAAAAACAGACAGCCTCCCCGGCAGCGGCGCCAAAAATTGACAGCTTCTTTTTGTATAGGTGAATAAATAATTAATATATTATAAATATACTACTACTTATATAACCCAAAAACAATTCAAGTTGCCCTTGAAAAGTTTTAAAAGAAAGACAATCAATAAAATCCGAGGAGTATGATATTCCATGAACGTTATTCCCTAACGAGGTCTGGACTTGAAAATCGTGTACAAACCATTCAGAAAAGATGGAATTAGAATAATTTTAATGAATTAAGCGATTAGAAAGCTAAATTATCTATTAATATGCAAAGACGATTAAGAAAAACCTAAAAATTATGAAATAAAACTAAAAAACGAGAACAAGAGCCCCGAACAAGGGGTCAAAAACCTAAATTCTTAAAAATTAACCCTACAAAGATTTTTTTACTTCTATCTGCTCTATGTGACTAAAAAATTAAGAATAAAAAAGACTAGACTACAAACGAAAGCAAAAACCGCCATTAAAAAAGAAAACAAAAACGGGGTCGAAACCCGTTCTTTAAAAAGTAAAATTTTGCAAAAACGACCCTACGAAAGATTTTCTATTTTTCCTAAGTGAAGACTGATAAAATAAAATTTTCTAAAAAAGAAAAATATTTTTTTTGATTTTTATTTAATTTATTATAATTAAAAAACATTTTAAAAGAAAATAAATGTAGAAAAATAGCAAACAAAGTTGGAAAAATGTGAAAAAAATACAAAAAAGTGGATAAAGGTGTCCTAGGTTCATGACAAAATAAAAAGCTAGAAAATGGGTCTTTATAAATAAGCCTTAATAAGCAAAATCAGCTTTTATGGGTTAATGGGCTAAAAAACCTATAAAAGATTAATAATACAACTCACTACCGGATGAGCTATTGTAGCACAACGGTAGTGAGTGTGTTATAAAAGTGTTGGTAGATGGGGTTGAGGTCCCGAGTTCGAGTCTTGCTCACTCGGGGCCTCCCCTAATCCCAACACTTTTATTTCTCATTTTTTTACAACTTTTTGAAAAACTAAGAAAATAAGCAACATTTAAAAAAAAAAAAAGGAAAAATTTTGTAACTTGAAATAAGCACGAAATAAGCTAAAAAAAGGCAGTTTGCTAATTTATACTAATACTAAATAGTGCTTAACTGTTAAGGCAGTTTAAGCTCTAGTCAGCTTATGGAAAAAGGAAATAAGCTACAATAGCAATAAAGCTATTCCTAAAGAGCTAAATAGAGCAAAAATAAGCATTGACAATAAGCTAAAGAAAGAAAACAGCTAGAAAGGGATAAACACTTAAAATTTTTACACTAAGAATCAAATAAGCCCAAATAAGCTTAAGACAAATCCAAATAAGCTATAACAAGCTTAAACTAACCTAATAAGCTAATGCAGCAACAAATAAGCAAAATCAAACAGACAGATAAGCTAGAAAACCTAAATAAGCTATGGGGTTAAACTGCATGCAAAACAGGCCCTATGGTCACTTTTGGCTTAAAAATAAGCACTCAAAAGGGACTCTTAGGCTTAGTGCTTGCTAGGGCTTATAGAATAGCTTATGGCCTTTCTAAAAATACAAAAATCTAAACTTGCCTATCTTAGGAAGGCCAAGAAAAAGGGCTAGAAAAATGGGTGTAGCACCAGGGGAGGCTTTCTCAAAGAAAAAGGGCTAAAAGCTAGCTTAAAAATAAGTTGGCAAATAAGCTTAAAATTTTAAGGTAAGTTAAAACAGATGGACACAAGCTCCTAATGAGCTTGTGCACTAATTTTTAAAAGCTATAAACAAAAATAAACTGCTAATATTTTAGGATGCATGATTCGTTGATAGTATATATATAAAATATATAAGAATCAAATCAATGATAAAAAGATTCCGGAAGAGATATTCCCGGGTCGTATGTCCCAACGAGGCTGCAATTGAAATTTATCCATGTTTGATGAGAAACTTAATGATAGGAAACACTGATATACTATAACTAAAATTAATTAAATAAAAACTTAATTTAATCTACGGGAAACAAGTAGAGGAAAATAGGGGATCATAAATACTACGGAAACAAAATAGTTTATAGGGAAATCCTAAAATTAAATCTATACTAAAATACGGGGAACAGAATCAGGTATCGGGAACCCTAAATACTAAAAATTAAGAAAATAAATGCTAATTTAAATTAAAAATCAAAATTAAATTCTAATTGACTTAACTTGAAAAATAAAGAAAACTAGAACTAAAACGGTAGGTCGTTTTGAATGTAAAACGAAAAGAAACGAAAAGACGATACCCGGTAAAACGGTCTAAAACCCTGTAAATTAAAGAAAAATAAAGCCTATACTAAATTATATTTTCCTAGACACTAAATGACAAAAGACAATTTTATAAAAAGAGAAAAATCTTTTTTTATTAATTTTTGGATTTTTTAATAAATTATTTAAAATTAAAAACTAATTAAAACTAAGTATAATAGAAAAGTACAAAAAATAAAAGTTATAAAAATTCTGAAAAAATAAAATAAAATAAAGAAAAAGTTAACAATTCTAAAAATATAAAAATGCCCAAATTTTACTGTTTTTACAAAAAGTAATTAAACTAATTAAATTTTAACCTAATTTAATTAATTAAATTAAATAAAACTAACTAAGGCTAACTGTGGTTATAACTAAAGGACTAACAGTGAAAGGACACAAGGACAAACCGGGTAACAGGCTAACTAACCACAGGGACTAATAAAGGTAACTGAAAAAGAGGAAATTACACAAATGGTCCCTGAGTACTACCCCGATTACAAGGTGGGTCCAAGTTGCTTATTAGCAAAAAGACTAAGAAGCAAACTGGTCAGGGGCTAAGGGAGTAACATTTGTAAAAGCACTTATGCTTATAGCTCACTGAATAAGCGAGAAAAGTGAGGCTTAGGGGCAGACGGAGAGAACATAAAAAGCTTATGAGCCTTATTTCGCTTTTTCTTTGAATATTTAAGCAACACAAATATAGCCTTTAAAACTAAAAGGGTGACAGATAAATGGGATAGTGTGAGTCCCTAAAAATAAGCTAAGTTATCCTAAAATAAGCCCTAAATAAGCTAGAAATGAAATAAGCTTATGAGACAGTTTTTAGAAAGAAAACAGAAAAAGGCTACTTTTAAGCTACTATTAAGCTATTTAAATAAGCTAACTAATGGAAATAAGCTGCTAAACCTAGAAGGCCTACCTATAAGCTATGTTAAAAAGCCAAAAGATCCTAATGCTTAATATCTAAATAAGCTAGAAAAGTGGGCTGAGTTTATGGTCTCAGCACCAGGGGAGGGTGCAACAGTGAGCTTAAGGACTTTTTGAGCTTATGCAATAAGCTCATATGAGCTTTTTACTTAAAACCAAATGCAAACAGATTTAAAAGGGATGGAAATGAGCTTAAGCTCATAAGCTTAAAGGCTAAAAAGCTCAATAAGCTGCTGATTTTGGGGCTTAAAAATGGCTATTTTCAAAAACACAAATGCATACATACTCTTTGACTTGTATTGTCAAACCAAAGACAGAACAAAGGCTTGGTTAAAGTGCATAGAAACAACACAACAAGCACAAGATTTGTGTGCTTAAGCTGCATAAGCAGCTTGAGCCTTTAAGCTCAATTTTTGCTTATTGAAAATTGACAGAATATCAAAGGAAGCCTAAAAGCTTATTTTCAAACTGAAATTAGTGATTAAGGTGGCTTAATAAAGCCTACACACTCAGCCAAAAGTGGCTGAGTGCACTTGACCCATGCCTCTTCCCTTTTGACCCATTTTCATACTAAACCAAACACTCCCTTAATTTCTTAATTCGGCTTTTTAGCCCTTTTTAATGAAGTAAAGGCTAAGATAATTACTTATAAATGAGGTTTAATAACTTTCTAACATATCTTTAAATGATTTAAACAGAATTAAGTGACTTAAATTATACTTGGAATTTTGACAAATGCAATAACAAGAGAACTCAAAATTTTTTATTAAAACTTAAAGGATTACAACAAAAACTTAAAAGGAAACTGAATACAATAATTTTTAAAGCAAACTTAGTTAAAATTTAAGCTAAGAAAGTAAAAAAAAAAAGATAATGTCTTCGGGTTGTCTTCTTCTCTTTTATAGAGGTCTTCAAACATTTCTAGCTCTTGGGCTGTGTTTGTTGTGAGTGTAGGAAGCCTCACACTCAATCCTAGCCCTCCATTTGGTCTTCTCTTCATCTCACCATTCATGGGGGTCGCTCGTAGTTTGTGTGTTTTATGACAGTGAAAGGGGGTTATAATAGGCAGGGTTAAGGTGGGAATGGGTGAAGGTGAGCTGGAGAGGTGGTTTTGGCCAAAAACCGTGGGAAAATGGGGTGGTATGGTTTTGGCGGGAGTGGTTATGGCAGGGGTGGGTTGCAGGGTTTAAACGGGAAGTATGGGGAAGAGGCAAAGATAGTCCCCCATGTTTCTATCTCTTTTCATTTTCTTTTTAGCCGATTTTTAGTTATAACAAGGTTTAGAAAGTGGCAGTTTTGGCCCTTGTGGTTTATAACTAAAAGAAAAAAGAGTTTTGGCAAATTGCAAATTTGGTCCCTGCTGTTTATAACTAAAAAGAAATAAAAAGAGTTTTGGGAATTTGCAAAAATGGCCCTTGTGTTTGTATTTTTCTATTTTCTTTATAAAACAACTTTTAAAACTTGGCAACTTTGGCCCCTTTTCTTTATTTTTTTCATTTTTAATTATAAAACAAGTTTTTAAAATTTACATTTTTGGTCCTTGAGTTTTATAAAAAAGATGTTTTGGGCTATTGGGCTTGTATTGGGCCCAATTGAATTGTGTCTGGGCCCCCAATAAGGTTTAGGCTTATGTATTGGGGCTATTTAAGGCCCAAATTAAGGCCCAATAAGGACAGGTTTTGGTTATTGGGCTTTTTCAAGCCCAATAAGGTAAATGAATTGGATATTTGTGTGTACATTGGCTCGAGATTGCTGTAACTGGGCTAGTAAACTGGGGCCTTCAAAGTTCACAGTCTTTGTCAATTGCACACAAATGGGCTGTTGTACATTTGATTTAAGGGCCCTTTGCTTCACAGTCCTTCATAATTATACTATGTGGGCTTTCCGTCCCATCAGATGGTTAGATTGCATACAAACATTATTCTTTTCAGTTCCGCACCGTTTGAACTGGCTGATTCTTCGTATTGACTCTTACTTTGACATTTTGGACTTGGCCTTGATTTGCACAGTCTTTTCCATTCCATGCCTCATTTGTCATTTTGGCTTGGTTTATCTGTCTTTTTTGGATGATATCCACTCCTGCACAATACAAATGCAAAACAAACAAATATTTGGCAGTTTTTTGTACCTGTTTTTGGTCATTTAAGCTCGTTTTTAGAGGTAAAGATATGTGTAATTTAAGCACATTATCAATCCCTCCACCCAAACTAAGGTTTTAGTGTGTCCCACGCAAAGTTAATGAAGTTAAAAACACGTAAGCCCCCCCGTTTTCACCATTTTCTGAATTTACACAACTACAACTAATATTTTTTGGATTTTCGTCATTTTTTTAAACAATTTGACTTTCTTTACTTATCATACTGGGATCATAGAATGAGAATCGCCCGCAGAGTGATCTACGTATGTCCTTACGGAGTAAAATTTCATCGTACCTCAAGATTTTTCGGCAAGATCAAGCTAAGCAATTAAACAATATCAAATGTCAAAAAAGTTTTATATGTGAAGAGCCCTACATACTTATGACTTTGAATTTTTCAAACACCCAACATGGAATATCCGATTGAATGCTTGTACTCATTTTAAATTTAACCATAGGACCAAACTTATTTTCATAGTCATAATTCAAAATAAATCAAGACTCAAAGCAACAACGTTTTTAAGACTCGTACCTAGAATTTTCGAGATTTAACACTTAGAACTTGTTGCAACAATTTTTCACATCATAATCATAAGTTCTTAAGCTAGAATGCGTTGCTTAGTATGAAAACCCCTACCCTCGTGTTAACGATCAGGATATCACACACAACACCGGTGTTCCTCAGTTTGAAACCCACCCCGTTTGCTAGCAGTAGTGGAAATCACATCAACACCTATTCCTAATATGGCTAAGAGGATTGGTTGTCAATAGTTTGAACCCACACCTATACCTTTCTTCAAGTGAGATATCAACGACAAACCAAATCCTAGAAGCCAAAGACGTCTAGTTTTGAACCCCCTCCCAATCGTGTTAGCGGAGTGTGATATCACGCACACATCTTTTACTTGCTCCAAATATCAACTGAATGCTTCATTGGCAAAATTCAATATTCATTGCATTTTTTGCATTCTCACATTTTCATTCATGCTTCTTTGGCATTTATCTTTTAAAATAACTACAAAATCTCGCAATTTTGAAACTCAAGTACAAATTTAACTTTTTCTGAAAACATCGATTGACTTAGTTGAATTAAATTGAGCACGAAAGATAGGTTGGATTAGAAATTCACGGGAGAGAAAACCATAAGTTACTTGTATAAGTTTTTAGAAGAATCTTGCTTAGCGCATAAACTTATATTTAACTCTATCATTTCTCGTTCTTCACATTTTTAAAATTCAAAGCAATAGAATTCGTGAAAGCTCGGCCTAAAGGAACTAGCTAGGGCTCAACACGCCCGATCAAGTCAAAAATTATTCTTATTCTACCCATAAGAAAAAGGCAAAACGTGACAGAAACACTTATATAATATTTTTGAAAATTTTTGTTTTCAATTTTTTTCATTTTTTTTTGGTATTTTGCTGGTAAAAACGGGTTTACGTGTAACAATGCGCAAGGCAACAATCAAATCTAAGAATACCCCCCAAAACTAGAACTAAACATCG
This sequence comes from Tanacetum coccineum, assembly GCA_026074375.1. Lineage (NCBI taxonomy): Eukaryota > Viridiplantae > Streptophyta > Magnoliopsida > Asterales > Asteraceae > Tanacetum > Tanacetum coccineum. Next base: position 49,260 of record BQNB010008036.1, read on the forward strand.
TCCTCTATGTTTTAAGGGAATTAAATTATTCCTAAAGCCATGTATGAGGTATGCCAAAAGATAAAACGTTAGTCGATAAGATTTGGATATCGGATTCCCAAATGAAGGCTAGATGGATGTGATAACTCTGATGAAATGAACAAAACTGAAGTCTTCACAATCCGGGCAAATCCTGGACAATAAGCTAACAACAACACCCTAAAACATGGAAACACGGTAATGGAAAAACAAAGCTATCTTACACAAAACAACATTTATTACAACTACGGATAAGCATGGGGTGCCTCCACACGAAGCCTGGTTTAGGGTTCGGCGATGCATGATCCCATCACAAGAGTTTATTGATCCTTGGGAAAGTCTTGGAGATCTTGAACTACCAAGTGTGGTACGTTCCCATCCAAAGTAGTGCTTGACTGCGATGACTCATTCACTTTGAAATTCGGCCCTGTTGCTTGAAGAAAGCTCACATGCTGTATGGAAATTACTCTAGGATGGTGAAAGGGCCATCCCGAACGGATTTTATTTGCCCGAGAAAATCTTTAATCTGGAATTATAAGAGGAAGGACTCGATCATCGAATGTTGAAGACAACGGTTTTTGATCTTAGGAGTCATGGTCCTCTTTGTTTGGCCTTATAGATCAACGAGTTTTCTCATAGCATGATCACAAGTTCATTAAGTTCATTGAGATGAACTTCCGGAGATACACAACCGAATTGAAGGATCAAATTTTGCTTGCTTTAAGGCCAGTAGACTTTGTGCTCAGCTCGATCGGAAGATGGCATAGCCTTTCCATACACAAGCTTGTAAGGAGTACACCCATGGGTGTTTTTGTAAGCTGTCGAAGGCCCTAATGCATCATCTAGATTTTTTCCGACCAGGAGTCAAAACGGTATCACCTATTGGTCCCTTTTCAGATTCCTTTTCAAACCTACTGATTTGATACTTGGTCCACTTGCCCACTTGTTTGTGGTGATAGGGCGGTGGATAGACGGTGAGTAACTCCATATTTCTGCAAGAACCTTTGTAAACTGGTCATTACAAAAATGGGTTCCGCGATCACTTATGATTGCACGGGGGAGGCACCAAATCTTGCTAAGAGAGATTTTAGAAATTTGCAAACTACTTCGGCAACATTGGTGGGGAGCGCTTTTGCTACAACCCATTTGACAAATATCCACTGCCACGAGAAATATACATTGTTCCCTCGTGAAACCGGAACGGGCCCATAAAGGTCGATGCCCCACATGTCAAAGATTTCACAAACTTTGATGAGTTTTGAGCATCTCATCACACGTTGTGAAGTTTTTCCTTGACGTTGCACGAGTCACAGTCTTGACTAACTCTGGCATCATTATAATGTGGGTCCAGAAAAAAAGAAACCGAGTAAAGAATCTTTTTGGCTGTGATGTTGCAACCATGATGTTACCCCCGGTGTGTCCATTGTGTGCAGAGTGAGAGAATCTCAAGAGCTTCATTGCCGTGCAACACATCGCCTGATCACATTGATTCCGCACATATTTTAAACAAGAAGGGTCGTCCCAAAATATGTTAACATCTTTGAAAAACTTGTTTTTTGCTGGTGGTTCGACATGGCCCTTCACAACAACGAAGTTACCCGCGTGATAATTTGCAAAGTCGGCATAACCACGGGGTTCTAGAATCTCCCACGAAAGTTCACCATATTTAACGTCACAAGAGGAAAACATTCATTTATCACTATAGGTTCATTGCTTTTTCAATACGGGTTTTCCAATCTGGATCAGATGATCCGGGCAACTGCGATGTTCTCGGCTCCTTAGTATCAAATAACTTTGAAGTCAAATTTCTTGGGAGGAGGAGAACCCATCGAGCAATGCTCGCCTTGGCATCTTTTTTTGCAAGAGATACTTAAAGGGCCGGATGGTCCCGTATGCATATGCTTTTGTTTCATGATGAGGTAGAAGACCTGAATTTCTCGAAAGCATAAGACACTATGGCAAGTATTTCTTTTACATCTTAGGTAGTTCGTTTGTGCTTCAATCAAGGTCTACCTTAGCATAGTGGAAAGGCCGAAATGTTTCTCATGACGTGTTGCCAAAAACTGCAACTCTAATTTCGAAATCGCTAGCCATAACACATAAGCTCAAATGGAAGGTACCCAGTTTGGAGCAATCAAGAATTGGAGCATCACGTAATCTATCTTCAATGTTTTGGAAAGCTCGAATGCAGTCATCAGAAAAGATGAATGGAGTATTCTTCTCAAGGAGATGGGTCATTGGTCGGGATATTTTTGAGAAATCCTGAATGAACCGCCGGTAAAAACCGGCATGACCGAGAAAACTCCTAATTCCTTTGACGGTGGTGCGGGATTAGGTAATTTGTTGCAATGACAACGATTTTTGGCTTTGTCAAACCTCAATACCTTTCTTAGAAATCTTATGGGCCGAGGACAATTGCCCTCTTTGACCATCAAAAATGGCTCTTCTTCAGCAGTTAAGACGTATTAAGTTGGGTGTCATCACACCTTGAAGCATGTGGTCTAAACGGGAGATGCAGTTTGGAAAGAATTTCCAAATAACGAGAAGTCTCCACAAAGACTTCCATCGGTCTTCTCAACCATGTCATGAAAGATTGGCGAACAGTACATCGTTTGAAAACCGTGCATGGACATTGCATAAGCCGAAAGGCATGCGACGGTAGGCAAACATTCCGTATGGGCAAGAAAAGTAGTCTTTTTCTTGATCACGGTTCAATGGGATTTTGGAAATAACTCTGAGAAACATCGAGGAAACAGTAGTATTCATTCCCGCTAATTCTCTCAAGCATTTGGTCCTATGTATTCGGTAGAGGAAGTGGTCTTTTGCGGGTGGCTTCATTTAAACTTACGATAGTCAATGCATACTCGCCATCCTGTAAACCAAACGAGTTGGAATCAACTCATTATCCTCGTTCACTACCACAGCCATTCCTTCTCCCTTTTTTGTTACCAATGTATCGGCGCTAACCCAATGACCTTCGGAGATAGGGTAAACAATCCAGCTTCGAGAAGTTTTTCAACTTCCTTTTTATAACATTCGTGGATTTTGGATTTACGTCTTCTGATGTTGGAACCAGCTGGTGCATAGTCTTCTCTTCCCATAAGAATCTGTGTGTACCGAAATTCCGGGGTGATACCCAGAATGTCAGAAAAGTTTCCAAGCGAATCTTCGCTTGTGGTACTTAGCACTTTTACGGAGAGCGGATTTTTTCCTTCAACATCCAACTCTTTAATCAATAATGAGCGGCAACTTGTTTGTCGCCCTCTAGAAAAAAAAAATGCTACTCAGATGGTGATGCAGTTTCTTGAGTTCAAACCTCAGTAGAGTTCATCAATGAAGAATTGCTGTATTAGTTTAAATACTTTAAGCTCAGTTCGGACTTTCCTGGGAGAAATTCCCTTGACTTGGAGGGGAAAGTGTGGTTTCACTATTCAAGGATGGGCTTCCTAGAATAAAATGTCCCCATCTGCAGAGATCAAGAATAATGGATTATATGCTAGTGACAATCCGGATCATGCTGCTAGACCAAGGAAAGAGTCGGCTTCTTCGAGAAGCAAGAAACCACTATCCCCAAATGGAGTTAGGTGTAGGAGAAGAAGTACAACTATTGGATCATAAAAACGGAGTGGAATTTCCACCTTGCGATTATATCATAAAACCAAGAACTTCTTGAGAGTATTCCTCACACGCCAAATCAATGACGTCAATCTTGTTTGCCGTCATTGAGTGTAATTGTGCCGAGTATCTGTGAAGTTTGATCCAAATAGAAGTGATGGCTTCACTTCCTATTCTAAGAGTCAATTCACCCTTGTGCACATCAATCAAAGCACGACCGGTTTTTAAGAAGCACCTCCCGAGAATTAAGGGGACTCGGGGGTCTGGCTCAAAATCTACAACCACAAAGTCGGCTGGAAAGTGAAATATACACCAACTTTAACAGGAGATGTCTTTTGGCAATTCCCTTGGTTTAAGAAATTGATCGATTCCGCAAGTTCGAGTGTCATGCAAGGTTGAGAAAGATCAGGAAAGTGAAAGCTTTTCCCAGACTGAAAAAAGGCATTAGATTATGCTAGCACCGAGATCGGCTAATGCAAAGCATTCATCATCCCAGGAAATTCACAAGGAATCCAGGAACTTGCCGGGTCTCCAAGTTTTCTGGAGGGGTAACATTGTTCAAGATGACCTCCGAACAATGTTCAAATCATCGAAGTTACGAGCAAGACAGGTTCATTGGAAGTTCGAGCCTACTTCAGTAAGTTTCTCTTTATTCCCGAGTAAGGTTCTTAGATCGAGGCGAATTTTGGGCATCAAAACAAGAGCATCCGTAAAAGCAAATCACGAAACTCATCTCTTTGGATAGATTTCATAGAATAGTCATTGTTTCATTAGCTTGATTACGGCTCTTTTCATTATCACGCCTCGAAGGATATGGAAGAGAAACTGAAGGTTTAGTGTTTGGTACGGGAGCAACAACAGGAGCAACAATGGGCTCAAGAACTGGATTACGAGACTGAATTTGAACAACAGGAGGTTGGACATCTTCGGTGCCTCCGTTTTAGCAGGAGGCATCGTTCCTTTGTCACCTCCGGTGTCATGATTAACTGTTTTCGTCCTTGATGGTAACAAACCACTCTTAAGTGATTTACCTTTTTAAATCTTCCTTTGGGTTTGGTAACCGTGTTACCATGAATAGCTCTCAGAACCGGAAGTAGAAGCGTAATTACAAAGTAACAAATTTTGAAAGCATGTCATCAAATTTGCCATTTGGGATTGCAGGTTTTGACCTTGTTTTTGCATGTTCTCAACACTGCATCATTGCCGTGACAAATCTTTTCAAAATCTGTTTTTGACACACCGTGTGTCTTAGGAACGTGGGCTTGATGAAGTGGCTGGAGACTGATTAACCTGGGTCTATGAAGTTGATTCTGACTGAAATTGACTGATTAAAATTCCACCTCTTATTTGTGTGTGAAATTGCCTCTCGACCCGGTTTTGGTTTAAATGTTATTTCACCCGATTGAAATTGATAGCATTATTAGCTTGAGAGTTCTGACGGGTGAAAAACCTGGAGGTCTAATATGATTATGAAACCATATTTGAGGTCGGAAAAGTGGAGCTTACTTGGTTGTAATTAGCTGCAGCGGCTTGTGACAACATACTTCAGAAATGTTGTCACCGATAAACGTTGGAGCCATGAGTGGCTGGACAGTGTTTTGGTGAGAATGGGCACCACCGCAAGTAACAAAACTAGCTCACTGTTTGACAGGTGTCAGGAGCTTTAGCATAAGCAGAAGCTGGTTTCTTCTTGTCCTAAGTGAGCAATGGCCGGGAACACTATCCTTAAGTTCAGCAACATCAGATGAAACAGCATTGGGTGTAAGTAGTTTCTGTACTTACCTTGTGCAACAACTGCCTTGGGCTCGTGTTTTGACGAACCTTGACTTGCTCTCGATGATTTTAAACAATCGCGAGGCAATTTGTCCAAAAAGTTTCGCACCTGCAGCGGAGTTCATGAATCTAGATCATTAATGTTCAAGGCATTATAGAATATTTCAAGTTGATAGCAATTCAGAAATACCATGTGTGGACATTCCCTAAAGTAAATCAATTAAACGATCCCAAAGCCTCATAAAACGATCATCTGGAACCTCTCAAGAATCTGTGATCTCATTCGAATATTCGTCGTTTTAAGAAGGAGTGAAAACTGATTGATGAATTTGGATCCCGATCGTCCCTAGTTTGAATGATCGACGGGGGTCTTTTCTAGCCATATCGGGGCTGCTCCCTCGATAGAGAATGTAAAAAAGCATAAGCTTAATCTAGTAATTGGAACATTGGGGACCCTCATTGTGGATGGGATCGTAGTTGAAGTAACGGATATGAGACATGCGGGTCCTTCTATGTCATTGACCGAAGACTGTTTGTTCGGACAAGATTGATTAACCCATGCTTCAGCTCGAAATTGTGTTTGCCGACAATTTTCAGGAATAAGAATGCGTCCTCCCGTACCCCTCGGTGGTGCTTGAGCAATTGAGCCATAGTTCGATATCTCCATTGTGCGTCTACTATAGGATCTTCCTGAAATGGGTAATCTAGTACGGAGAGGTTCGATAACAACTCGGTCCATCTGGTGAGGAGGTCGCGGCTCACATAGACGGAGATCGAGTGCGCAAGCACAAAATAGAAAGTAAATAAATAAAGAGAAGTACACTAAAATTTTTTTTTTTGGATTTTGGATTTAAAATATATCACAGTCTATTTTAAACGGACAAAGAGAGACAACTTAAGCCAAAAAAACAATCTTACTTCACGTAGCTCTCAGAATGAAAAAACCACAGTTGCCGGAATGAGTATTAATAGCGCGAAGCTTATTTCTCTTTGCTGGTCTAGTATCCTAGGACAACCCACCTTAAACCCACTTTAATAGTATGATAATCATAATGAGGTGCGGCCCGTATAACTTAAGTTACACAGAAAGGCAATTTTTAATCTTTAAGGTTCTATTGAGTGGAACACATCAGTTCACCGGACTTATTATGATAAATACCTCAGTTGAAATAATAAATTTTGTGTAGTTTACCATTAGAGATTTATAATTTTTATGGACAATTTTTAATTTTTTTGATTTTTTATTTGGTTTTTTAAATATTTTTTTTTTATATGATTATGTACTAATAAAAAGAAATAGAAAACATTTTTGTGTTTTTTATTTTTTTGATTTTTTTTATTTTTTTTTTTTTTTTAAATTTTTTTTTTTTTTTTTTTTTTTTTTTTTTTTTTTTTTTTTATATGATATATTAATAATAAGACAAGTCAGATCAAGGTGGATATAAATCGGTAAGCCAAATTGCCTCCACCGGCAGCGGGCGCCAAAAATTGGATTCGTTGATAGTATGATTATATAAAAAAATATAAGAAGCAAATCAATGATAAAAAGATTCCGAAGAGATATTCCCGGGTCGTATGTCCCAACGAGGCTATCAATGAAATTTATTCCTGGTTATGAGAGAAACATGAATGATGGAAACACTGATATAACTATAACAAAATTAATTAAGATAAAACTTAATTTAATCTACGGGAAACAAGTATAGGGAAATGTAGGGATCTTATATACTAACGGGAAACAAAATTAATAATATGGTAAATCCTAAAATAAATATATACAAAAATACAGGGTAACAAGAATCAGAGTATCAGGGAACCCTAAATACTAATAATTAAGAAAAAAGAATGCTTAATTTAAATTAAAATCAAAAATTAAATTCTAATTGACTAACTTTGAAAATAAAGAAAACTAAACTAAAACTAGTTCCGTTTGAATGTAAACCGAAAAAAAACGGTAAAACATACCCTGTAAACGGTTCTAACTGTACATTTAAGAAAAGATAAAGCCTATACTAAATTTTATATTTTTCCTAGACACTAAATGACAAAAGAAAAATTTTATAAAAAAAAGAAAAATATTTTTTTAATAATTTTGGATTTTTTTATAAATATTACAAGATTAAAAACTAATTAAAACAAAGTAATAGAAAAAAGACAAAAAATAAAAGTTATAAAAACTCTGAAATAATAACATAAGAATAAAGAAAAAGTTAACAAATCTAAAAATATAAAAATGCCCCAATTTACAGTTTTTTACCAAAAATCTAATTAAAACTAATTAAATTTTAGACCGTAATGTAATTAATTAAATTAAATAAAACTACATAAGCAAAACTGTTTTATAACTAAAGGACTAAACAAGTGAAAGACACAAGGAACAAACCGTGTAATCATGCTAACTAACCACAGGGCCTAATAAAGGTAAATGAAAAAGAGGAAATTACGACAAAAGGTTCCTGATACTAAACCGCCGATTGACAAGTGTGGGTCCAAGTTGCTTATTAGGCAAAAGCTAAAGAAGCAAACTTGGTCAGGGGCATAAGGGAGTAACTTTTGTAAAAAGCCCTTAATGCTATTAAGCTCACTGATAAGCTAGAAAAGTGGAGCTTATGGGCTGACAGAACCTTAAAAAAGCTTATGAGATTTATTGCTTTTTCTTGAAATTTAAGCTAACAAAAATAAAGCTAAACATGGGGGACCAGATAATGTGGGATAGGGGATCCTACAAAATAAGCTAAGTTATCTAGAATAAGTCCTAAATAATAAGCTAGCAATGAAATTAGCTTATGAACAGTTTTTAGAAAGAAAACAAAAGAAAAAGGTCTACATTTAAGCTACTACTAAGCAATTAAATAAGCTAACAAAGGAACATAAGCTGCTAAAGCCTAGAAGGCCTACCTATAAGCTAAGATAAAAATAAAGGCCAAAAGAACCTAAATGCTTATATCTAAATAAGCTAGAAAAGTGGTCTAAGTTTTATGGTCCTCTAGCACCAGGGGAGGTGCAGACAGTGAGGCTTAAGGACTTTTTGAGCTTAAATGCAATAAGCTCATATGAGCTTTTACTTAAACCAAATGCAAAAGATTTAAAAGGGATGGAAATGATCTTAAGCTCATAAGCTTGAGCCATTAAGCTCAATATTGCCTTAATGAAAATTGACTAGAATATCAAAGAAGCCTAAAAGCTTATTTTCAAACTGAAATTAGTGATTAAGGTGGCTTAATAAAGCCTACACACTCAGCCAAAAGTGGCTGAGTGCACTTGACCCATGCCTCTTCCCTTTTGACCCATTTTCATACTAAACCAAACACTCCCTTAATTTTTTAATTCGGCTTTTTAGCCCTTTTTAATGAAGTAAAGGCTAAAATAATTACTTATAAATGAGGTTTAATAACTTTCTTAAACATATCTTTAAATGATTTTAAACAGAATTAAGTGACTTAAATATACTTGAATTTTGACAAATGCAATAACAAAGAACTCCAAATTTTTTTATAAAACTTAAAGAGAATAACAACAAAAACCATAAAAGGAAACTGAATTACAATAATTTTAAAGCAAACTTAGTTAAAATGTTAAGCTGAAGAAAGTAAAAAAAAAAAAGATAATATGTCAACGGTTGTCTTCATCTCTCTTTTATAGAGGTTCTTCAACATTTCTAGCTTAGGGCTTGTGTTTGTTTGAGTGTATGAAGCCTCACACTCAATCCTAAGCCCTCCATTTGGACTCTCTTGATCTCACTCACCATTTCATGGGGTGCTCGGTTGTGTGTTTTGACAGGAACGGGGTTAATAAGGGGCAGGGTAAAAGGTGTAAATGGTGAAGGTGAGCTGGAGAGGTGGTTTTGGGCCAAAAAACCGTGGGAAAATGGGGTGGTATGGTTTTAGGCGGGAGTGGTTAGGAGGAGTGGTTGCAGTGTTAGAACTGGAAGTAGGGGAAGAGGCAAAGATAGCCCCCATTGTTCTATCTCTTTTCATTTCTTTTAGCCGATTTTTAGTATATAACAAGAGTTTATGAAAGTGGCAGTTTGGCCCTTTTGTTTATAACTAAAGAAAAAAGATTTGTGGAAAATTGCGAAATTTGGTGGTCCCTGCTGTTTTCTAACTAAAGAAAAATAAAAAGATTTTTGGGAATTTGCAAAATGGCCCTTGTGTTTGTATTTTCTATTTCTTTATAAAATAACTTTTAAAACTTTTGCAACTTTTGGCCCCTTTTCTTTAATTTTTCATTTTTAATTAATAAAACAAGTTTTTAAAATTACAATTTTTGGTCCTTGTAGTTTTATAAAAAAGGATGTTTTGTGGCATTGGGGCTGTATTTGGGCCCAATTGATGTGTCTGGTGCCCCAATGAAGAGTTTAGGCTTATGTAATTGGGCTTTTTAAGGCCCAAATAAGGCCCAATAAGGTACACAATGTTTAGTTATATGGGCTTTTTTTTCAAGCCCAATAATGATTATGAAGTTGATTTTGGTGTGTACAATGGCTTAGATTTTGTGGGCTGTAACAACTAGTGCTAGGGAATGGGCCAATCAATTCCTCCACAATGAACAATCTATTGTCAAAAGCACACTCAATGTGGGATGGTCTGTGAAAATTTGATTGAGGAGGCCCATTTGGACAACTTCTAACGGACGTAAACGAAGGCAAACAAGAATCTCTAGTCATAATAATACAATTAGGGCTTATTCTTTTTTTTTCCCGTCCCATCAGATGGGTTAAGTATTGCATCGCAACAGTATTACTTCAGATTCCCGGCCTCCGTTTTGACTGCCCTGATTCTTCTGAATTGACTCAGACTTGACACATTTTTGGACTTTTGCCTTTTATTTGCACATCTTTTCATTCCATGCTCAGTTTGTCATTTTGGCTTGGTTTTCTTCTGTCTTTTTGATGATAGTCCAAGAACTTCTGCACAATACAAATGCAAAACAAACTTATAATTGTGCAGTGTTTAGTCTGTTTTTTGGTCATAATAAGCCGTTTTTAGAGGTAAAAGATATGTGTAATTAAGCACTTATCAATGCAAAAGGGAGCTTTTGATTAAAAAGAAACTCAGTAGACTTTGACAGGTTTTACTTAAAACACAAATGCAAATGCAATAACGTTACTCTCACCTATCTCTATCTCTGACGAGACTTGTCACTGTGCATATAAAGACCAAGAAGGACATATGTTTAACACAACAAAAAGTGTTTAATAAAAATAATAATCAATTATAAACAAATAAGCATATAATAACAACCTCCTATAAAATGTCAAACAGACAGGTGACATATTAGAGCCCTATAAGCACAAGATAAACCTTAAAAAATAAACCTTATAAATATCGTGAATTTTAAATATTTCGTAACAAACGCACTTAAATAAAACCAAATGTCAAGAACTATACCTATCTATCTTGAATACCACTCAAATTGACTAGTTAAAAATGACTAAAGGACCCCAACCCATTGCCTTAACCATTCTGACCCATTTTGGGCATGACCCAAACACCCCTTAAAATTTAGAATTCACTTTTAAAAATGTTTTAAAGAGTTTTAAGCAAGGGAGTGTGATGATGTGAACAAATCACAGCTTGAGAGATCTACTGTCATAGAGGAATGAGTACACAAATGTCAATCAAAGCAGAGTCATCTCAATAAATGGCGATTCGATATCACGCTAAGACATCTAACAGCTGCGATTCAACCGCTAGTTGGCGATATTCTGTCTGGGTGTGTATCATAATGCAATATAATAGTTTTAGATCATAGCGAGTCTACTTTATGATACTCAGATTACAACACTACTTAATTGTGAATAGAGTAAGGAGTACAACAATAAGTGATCTCTTTTGAAGCTACTATAATCATGGCAGAGACATGCGATAAAGGTACGAAACGTTAAACGGACTATCATCATATGGGAAATTTAAGCGTCTGATATTTACAGTACACTCACAATATAAGCAAATTAACAGGTATAGGCGAAATACACGACGGACTAAGAGGAGATAACTATTCAATTACCACTCTAAATCATATATCAGAACAGAAACCTCTGCCACATGATGTTCTTAGTGCTAATTCACATCTAGTATACTTAGATTAAATAGTTTTTCGAGAGTTACAGAGTACACATTTTCTTACTCGCGACTAGCTATACACAGAGACCAAAGTCTTCTGAATTTAGTCGTGCATCTGCTATTGGGATGGTACAACGCATATGTGCGCTCGCTTGCTTCTGTGTTACACACAACCGGCAAAACACTGACAACAACACGTGACGCATGGTAATGGAAAAGCCCCAATGCGCTACGGACCAAATTCGAACAAGGCCAACATCAATTTTTTGTATATGTATTGTATATTAAGATCCGAATTTAATGCCAGTCTCAAGACCGGGACGACGGAACTGAGTATAGTTTCTTTTGCGTCTTGTGTTGGAGGCACGACTTTTTGGTCGTTCTATATATATCTTGTGTTATTGATCTGAGAAGTAACACGCCCCGGACCCTTATTCCGCTGCGACCCAATTTAGGGGTGTTACACTATATCTCTTATAGCTTATTTGGTTAATAATTTTGTAGCTTATTCATAGCTTATGTGGATACCTATGAAGCTTATTTGAAATTTTCGTGGCTTATTTTTTAAGCAAAGGTGTTCTAGGCAGCGGTTTGGCATAAGAGTGTACTACTTTTTGTTTGTCAGTCAAAAATATAGCAAGAAAACAAAAGATAGTACATCCAGCGGTTTGTCATGTGGTCCTCACTTTGATAGTGACCTTGTAGCGGTTTGGTTAAACTAGCCAGCAGTTTGCTTCAATTTTGCCATAGCGGTTTGGTATAAACCACTGCGACAACGGTTTGTTTGTAACCATAGTGGTTTGATACAGGTGCACCGGTTTATTCCTTTTCATGGTTTTCCTAAATGAAACTCTAGCGGTTTGAAAAGTCAACAACGGTTTGGTAATTTCTTAAACCAGCGGTTTTGTATTTTTAGTTTTAACAGCGGTTTACCATTTGCCAACGGTTTACCTTTGCCAGCGGTTTATCAATTTGCCAACGGTTTGGTTAATTTTGTATCGCAGCATTTTGATTACAATACTTGACAGCGGTTTGCTTCATTAGAGACAGCGGTATTTCATTTTATTTAGAGCAGCGGTTTGTTCAAAATTGGCAGCGGTTTACCCAAAAGTGTCAAATTTTCTCATTCAGTGTTATATCGCTCAAAAAAACCCTCGTTTTGAAAACCTAATTTCTTGAAGAAAAAAATTCGACCTCACCGCGGAGGTTGATCTGCGCATCAGGTAGGCATGTGACCGACTTTGGGCATATGACCGAATTTGGGAATCTAATAATCAAAACAAGAATACCAAATCAAACACAACACTTAATCCTATAACGATCATTAAAGATTCACTAAAACGTCAAAACGGCTATGGAATTTAGATTTTAATGTCAAGTGATCACGAAGTGTATTTGGTATCCCTTATTTGACATTGAAGTGAGTTTCACGAAGGCGTCTACTTATTTCATCATCGAGACATCCTTCAACTTTCTACCCTTTTTTCCTAATCTCCCTCTATTAATTGATGACTTGCTTGAACGTATACAGTTATGATTGAGACTTGGAGTATCTAGTTTCCAGCAGTCAAGGGGTGGTTGGTTGAAGACCTGGATAACTATCACTTAAAGGAGTTACATTATAGTACTCAGTGTCATACGCAGATGTAGATGTGGATAATTTTAAGAGGTGTTGTACTTTTCATATACTTCGTTATAGGAGTACAGGGTACTTTGAGGCTTTCTTGTAGAATACAAGTAATCTTTGATGTATGAACTAAGAACTAGAGAGAGAAAGTGGGAGGAAGGATGTATTTTCTAGTGAGAGAAAATAGAGAACATAAAATGCATTAAGAGGAAATGAAACGTACAACCAACGAACCACCTCTCCAAGGCATGGAGAGGTGTATTTATACCCTATTGGCCGGCCATGGATGGGCTTAATATGGGCTTTCCATGGCTTTTTCCTAACTTTGGCCCAATTAGATTAAATACATTACATTTGACTGACTACAGGCTTTGACTAACTATTACTGGAAGTGACCGATACCTTTTGTGTTTCTAACAATCTCCCCCTAAGGGATGTCACTCCAATTTACAAAGACTTAATCCTAGCATACAATGCTTTTAACTTTAGTCTTGAGCTCGTAGTCTTTAACTTGTGAATTGATGTAGTGATCATTGACTTTAGGCTTGAGCTTGTTCCTTTATCTTGTCTTGAATGTGAAAATGTGATCTTGAGATCATCAACCAAGCATAATCTTGTTTCGCCATCTTGTAAACTTTGCCATCTTGTGAACTTGTGACTTCTAGACTGACATGCTCTTACCTTTCTTGATTTGTTGATTTGAAAAAGCTTTATTGCTGCATCTTTCATGAAATTCTTTAACTTTAACACTTCGTCACTTCGAGAAAGACGTTCGGTATCAGAGTGACGGAAACTTCTTTGAAATTCTTTAACTTTAATACTTCGTCACTTCAAGAAAGACGTACGGTATCAGAGTAGCGGAAGTCTTGAAACATGTACTTGAGCTTTCATGATGTCTTTATATTTGTCGGTCGGGTATGAGCATGTGGCTATGAATCTGTGAGTCAGCTGGAATCAGGTACCTCCATGTCCCTCTTTATATATTCCTGAAATAAAACAGTTAGCAATAAATCTGGGGGACGAATATGGCTTTGTCATTCGCCCGTGTTTGGTTGGAGTAACCTTCGAATCCGTGAGGATCGACCTGTGATCAGGTAGATTCAATTTAAGAAGAATCTCCTTGACAGGATTTCCAGCTGTAGTATTGAATCTTTCTAACACATATGTATTAGATTCATCGTACTCAGCATGTTCTCATTATCGGAACGTCTCAAAGCAGACAGCACGATAAGAGTGAACCAGCGAGTTACTATCTCACCGATTGAAATAAAAAATTGATTTGAAAATCAATCGACGTGTCACTTGCTAAAGTGGTTTTGTGACACATCGAGAGTGTTAATCATTTCAAAAATTCATCATCAATCGTCAATTCATAACCTGGAACAAGTTTGATTCTTATAGAATCGCACCATCGTTTCTTTCCAGTTGTCACAAGTTTGATTCATATAGAATCGCACAAGTCACCTACCATGAGCTTGTTTGATGTTGGCTCAAGCAGGATTTCCATCTTCATTGTGAATGATATCACTCGGATGTTCTGGCAAAATCACAAGGATAATGCGTAGGACTCTTAATATATATCTTGTTATTCACATTGTGTGACTTAGCAAGCATAATTTTGACAAGTGTCCTAATGAGATTTATGGATGATCTCTTTTGGCTCTAGACTCAATAGTGCACTTTGATTCAATACGTGCACTTTAACTTTTTAGTGATGGAGGCTGGAGAAGCACTGCTCCTTTTCAATATCAACTAATAAAACTCGGATGAGGAAAGTCCGATAGAAATGCGTGTAATCTCTGTGAGAAATGAAAACAAGTGTCTTTGAGGAGGACCTTGAGTGGCTAGGGAGGGTTGTGCATAGCGTCACTGGGTCCATGACAGTCTTCAATGTCAGACAACACCTTAGTGTTTCCGACAGTTTATGTATTGACCCGGTTTCTGCCTAAGTGTATGGAGGGCTTCTTTCTTTACACCATTTATCCTTACATTTCTTTTTCATTCTTCAACCCCTTCAATGCTTACCGAGACTTCATAACTAACACCTTGTTGGGTTTGTTCCAGTGTTAGCTCCATCTCAGTCGGCATTATTCCCTTTTTCTCACTTTTCTCCTTTTATCATACCTAAGGACTTCTACACTAACTAGTGGATATCCCTGGGTAGATCCCTCCGGTTCTGGCTGGATCATGGGATTTGAATACCTATGCCTAACCACCTTATATCTCCATAAATTTAAGAACATGGCTGGTCTTTTGGGTATTCCATCACAATCCTTCAAAACCATTGAAAATTCAATCAAAGTGTTTGATATAAATATCAAAAAGATTTACACTTTGAGAGTTTTTCATTATCACTAAAAGCTCCCCCTTAACATGTGCATCGTAATCGTAGTACATGTTAAGTGTAGAGTACCTTGAGTCCATTTTATATGATCACAATCCAGTACAATTTAAGTCCAGTTTAATCACATTTTCTCCCCTTATCCAAAATGTTAATCCCTTGATATTTTGGATATCAATTGATTAAACGTTCAGGGACAAAATGTTACACAAAACTATCAAGACATTTAAAGCTCCACTCAATTTGAGGGTTTTTAAGTCAGTATGAGTACAATATTTGATTTTTTTGAATTTATAAGAAATATTCTTGAAATTTCTTTCATACTCGAGCCACTTCCTTAATATCACCATAAAGGTCTACACTACATACAATCACAAAGATTTATTATGTTCGAGATGTGACATGATTGATGTGGAACACTATTTGATAGAATCATTGGTTCTTTTGTCGCAGCCGTAGGTCTCTTTCGTACAATTTCCCACCAACGAACTTTTCCAAGCTCCTCATTAACCTTCTTTCTTTCAAGAGGTATACTCGAGCACTCCTTATTATCACCATAAGTCTACACTACATATATACAAATTCACAAGATTATTATGTACGAGGTTTGACCTGAATGATGAGAACATCATATGATAGAATCATATGGTTCTTTTGTAGCAGCCGTAGGTCTTCCTCATAGTCTTTCTTAAGAAGTTGTCTTAGCTTCCCCCTAAATCAGCAATCCTTTCTTGAGTAGATTCTTGCAAGCCGCCTCAAGCAGTCTTGATGTAAAAAACCCAAATATCCTAAGTACACAATTAATTCGAAACCGTATCACCAAAGTCAATTAAGTCCCGGATGTCCGCATTTCTCCTTATATGATATAGATGATATAAATTGAAACACCAAAGTCAACTAAGTCCCGGATGTCACAATTATTCCCTCTAAGTAGTCGAAATGATAACACCTAAGTCAACTAAGTCCCAAATGTACTCATTTCTTTCTGCAGAATACTGACTAACTTAAGGAAACATCATACTTATCAAACCTATGTGTACCTCTTTTGTCAACTAATTCTACTCTCTTTTAAAAAATAAGCTTAGTGATTAACCGTTTGAGGAAGCATTTATTGAATCAGTAACCAATCTTCTCACGCTTAGAATAAATCTTCTTACAACACTTCCCCCTAGTATCTTAAATGATGCATACTTGAAATCACAAGATATCTCTACCCCCATGTAGTTGAAATAGTGCACCCGAAAGTAACAAGTTAAACACTGATTTTCTCTGCGGTTATGACATTTGTCTTCCCGGAATGACCTAAAATGAGAATAGGGTATGAATTCTATCACGTGTACTCATTATCTTTCTTGTATATCTATTCCTTCCCCCTTGCTGGTTTCGATACCTCGGAATCAGCAAAACCTAGTACGCACATATACTCGAGATCGTGTTCGAAGAATTGATAAGCTTAAATCTATTCCGTGAGAATCAACTAAGTCTTAAATTGCAAATAAGTCCATAAAGTTTTAAACACATGACATCTAAAGCTTGTGTAGTTAAAATCCATTAACTCCCCTTAAATTATGATCCGTCATTATTAAAAACTTTATCCGTTAATTCCGTGACTTATTTTGAAAGACCGTTTTAAAAGATTATTTGATGACGATTTCTCCCCCTCAAATAATGACCCGTTTTCTATTTAAAGAGCTGTTGTCATTGTTTGAGTGGTCGAATTGTCTTTGAAAAATCTTTTTGTGATTACTGAAAACACTGATTCATTGTGAAGACAACTTTTTACCAAAAAAATAAGATTTCTCTTATTTTAACACATAAGCGCACTGACACGTACACTTATGGAATATAGGAAGCACGGGTTGTGATGCAAAGTAATCACAAGCCTTTGCATGGTCATAAAGTAGACCATGCCCGAGAATAAATTCCCGTTGAGAGGTCAAGTTTTCTTCTTGAAATACTTGCCTTTAAGATGATGATCGGGTTGCTATCTAACATTTAAACTTCTGCTCGAACTTCATTTACAGCCTCGTATCATTATTGAATGACATTTCTAAGACCTTAAATGTTATCGATTTTCAAAAGACAAGCCATTTTTACCTCTTTTTATATTTTCTTATTTTTTAATTGTTTCTTTGGTTTTTAAAATTTTATTTCTGTGTGAATCAAACTTGTTCCAGTATAAGAATTGACGGTTATTTATCATTTGACAAACAATCAAAACTCTCGAAGTGTCACAAAAGTCTTTCATAAGAAACACTTAGACTGTCTTTTCAAATCAATTTTCTCTTTATTACTAACTGTTTCATTACAGGATCATTTAAAGATGGAGATGGAGATGGAGATGGAGATGGAGATGGAGATGGAGATGGAGATGGAGATACCCAGTTCCAGTAATGTCAAGATTAATAACCGAATGATAAGACACGACCTACACTTGTTATGATGTTATGAAAGACCTCATAAAGGTGTCAAAGCTTCCGCAAACTCTGATGTCATGTATTCATTCACAAATGCACAAGATGGCGATCCATTACAAGATGATGTAAGATTATGTTTGGGCGATGATCTCAAGAAAGCTCAAGATCACAGTCAAAGACAAGCGTAAGATGAATCAAAAGATTACTATTCCAAATGTAAGATTATGTTTGGGGGATGAACCCTAGTTCGTTTGGCAGCTTATTAGGATGATTTTAGGGCTTCAAAACCCTATTGTATCTCCTTCAATTCATGTTTTAATCAAGTAAGACTATCTTAATCATTCAATATGTCTTGTTGTTTGATTCTTTATTGTTCTTGTTGGGAATTATTCATTCCTGACTTAGTACCATTAGTGATAATACTTAGTACCGATAGTTATAGTTAGCACTGACAATACAAAGTGTTAAGTACTAATCAGATAGTTAGTACCATTAGTAGAAAATAGTTAGTACCGTTTAAGATATATGTATGAGATATTATAGGAAAAGATATGTATTATCTTTTATGCGTTTTGTAAGTCTGTTAGGGTTTATCCTTGATGTATAAAAGGAACCCTCATGGCATAGTTAGAGATATCAGTTCAATATACATCTCATACAATCATATCTCATAGTTAGTAATATGTAATCACTTTAACAGATTAATAGAAATCAAAGTTTAGTTTATTCATTGTTCTTCTTAATACTATTGTGTAGATTCCGCATATACAATTAGTATTCATAGTCAGTGTTTCTGTATAGTCAATTTGTATTTATACAAGTTGGCTATCACCCTTAGCAGGTTGCAAAGATATGTTCAGTTTGGGACTCACACCTTCACTTGTGACAATAGGTGTGATCTTTTCAACACTTAGTAGTTTCTCGACAACCGTACCAGGACCACTAGGATGAGTCTTGTGAAAGTCCCTTAAGCTTTTCATTCTTGCTTCCTTCATTTGAGATTTTTCAGACAGAGCTACTTCAGACAGCAGTTCTATTCCTTTTCCATGAGCTACATCCACCTTTTCTTTTTCCTTTCCTTTTGACTTTGTTTCCACATGAGACTCTCTGATGATGATACATATTGCTGGCTTAGAAGCAGACTTTTTGGAAGGTGTCTTCAATCTTTTACCTTTTTTGACAAGTTCGTTATCTACAGGGACTAGCTTACTTTCCTTCTTGGATGGAGAGGCTTTCTTAAATTTTCTAGCAAGCTTGGGAGGCACCTCACCTGTAGCATAGCCAAGATAAGTCTTGTACGCTTTACTATCCTTCATCTCTGGACTTGTCAAACATTCAGGTAGAACTGCTTCATAGATCTGAGATGCTTCTCTTCTTGAAACAAATCTTATGGTGTT
>BQNB010008036.1:68639-89342 GCA_026074375.1 Tanacetum coccineum
TGTGCTCTTTCATCAATAGTCTTCTTAACGGATTCCATGTGTTGGATCAGTGTATCACATAATTGTTGAATCTCAGTTCGAGTGTATTCTGGAAAGGACTTGCGTATCATTGTACCATCAAAATCATCGAAACAGTATCGAAAATTGATGAATGTCTGAAACTGTTTCATGAGTACTCTAAACGCATCTATGGATTCAGTCTCTTGACATTCTTCTTTATCAAGTTGCTTTTCTAGATGATCTAAGTTTAGTAACAACAATTCTCTGAAAGTCGGAGTATCTTGATCAAATAGTGCCACACATGCCCGTTCGAATCCTCCCTTGATTGAAAGAACCTAGAGATGTGAATGAAGTAGGCAAAATGATATCATGCAACTTTCCTTTGCTTTGTCTTGCATTTGTTGCAACTGATACAGCTCTCTCTCTTGGAAATTAGAATTCAAAGATTCCATTGTAATTCGATGTGTGAAATGAAATTAAGGATCTTAAGTAGATTAAGTGATTTTGTTGTGGTTTGAAAACAATTAACGTTCACGGGAATTTACAAATCTATGATTTAAACCGAGAAAAGAATTAAATCTTTCCCGGGATTTTACAAAATCAAGAAGAAACCGTGAAACAGTAATTAATTATGGTTGAAATCGTTATTGTAATCCAAGTACTTGAGCTTTTGTTAACGATTTTTGCGCTTAATAGGACTAATGGCAAAAATTGGTTGAACAAAAAATGGACTAACGGTGAAAATATTGAAATTAAAAGGCTTAGTGTAATTTTTTTTAAAGTAAAAATGTAAAACTATAAAAATAGTAAATACTAAAGGTTTAAAATGGAAAAACTTTGAAAGTAAAAGGTTAAAAATAAAATTCTTTTAAGGATAAGGGCTAATATTAGAACCTATTTAAAACTAAAAGGTTAAAAATGAAAACTATCTAAAAATTAAGGGGTTGCATGTGCCACAATTCAAAACTAGTTAATTAATTATAGAAGTTTCCCTCCTTTTTCTTTTCTTATTCGTTTGAAATTGTCAAATTAGACACCGATTGTTATTTTGATCTTATGAACTCGATTGGTTATCGTCGATGAAGAATGAATATACCACGTTTATCGAAAAAGAATCACGATCACAATGGTATAGGTTCAACGTCCCATAGTTTACCGACACTCGAAACCGAAAAACCGAAAAAAGCGTAAAACGTATAGAATTTGTTCGTGTTTGACTAGTTCGGTTCCAAGTGTAGTTTAGATCGGTTCTCAAACAACATTTGACTAGTTCGGTGCTCCAAGGAAAGTGACTAGATCGGTGCTCAAGAAATGTAACTAGATCGGTTCTTGTTGAGATGACTAGATAGGTTCCTTAACAAACTTGATTATATCGGGTCCTTATAGAAGTCGACTAGATCGGGTCTTGTTGTTAAACTAGATCGGGTCTTGAATGAAAGTTGAACTCGTTTGGCTCTTGATGAAGAAACTAGATCGGCTGTTAAAAGAAATGAACTCGTTCGGTTTCTGAATGACTAGTTCGGCTCGGCAAAGTATCAAACGCCTTGTTGGCACCTTTGTACCTTCGTCTTATGCAAGCTGTGGGCGTCTCGAATAAGCCAAATCAAAGAGCAATCGAATAAGCTAAATGAGACCACAAATAAGCCACGATAAAACTTTGTAACAAAGCTTTAATAAGCCTTAAAATAAAATACACGAATGGTTTTTGTGACTTTGGAAAAGAAACAGTTTGCAAGTTTTATTTCCTACACGAAATAAGCCCAACACACTTGATCCAAAAAGACGTTTAACAAACAACAACGAAACAAGAAAAATGATAACAAAAAAATGTTTAACCTTTTTGACCAAATAAGCTAAAAATTAAAAATGATGCCGAATGATTTTTTCATATAAATAAGTCGAACCAATAAGCTTAGAATAAGCTCAAAACCACAACAAAAACACTAAAGGAACCAAGATAGAACCATGGCTCTGATACCAATTGAAGAAAACTCATTTCACGCAAAAGATGATTTAGAGAGAGAAAGTTGAGAGAGAAAGAAAAAAAGGAAAATAAGAAGGTTGATTGAACTATGTGTAAATTACAAAGAGAACCAACACCCTCTCCATGTGTGGAGAGGGTATTTATACTTACATAAGGTGGACATGGGCCTTGGTTACATGGGCTTTCCATGGACCTTGGACTAGTTACCTATGTAAGTTTCCAAATATTACTTGACGAACTATCTTCTGATACCTATGAAGTGACCGAGACTTTTCTAGGAATTTCGTATTCCTAACACCAACCCTTGCTATAATTCTAATTCTTCTGGTTTTGACCAAATCCAACCCCCGCAGTATTTCGTCGTTCATCAACCCTCTCAAGAAACGAGTACGGAAATTTTGAAAGCTAGAGAAAATCTAATGGAAGCTATACAAGCCTTTTTAAAGACGTGTGATCAAAAACCTCCTAAAGAAAAGAGTATGGCTTTATTTATAGCTGAGAAGAGATTTCTTAAAATTAAGCAAGTTGTGGAAGAAGAGCAAAATCAACCAGAGAATATACAAGAATTGCTACGCAAACTTATTAATGATTTGCAAATTCTTAATGGAATTCAACTAAAACAAGAAGAGCATGCAGCTAAAGTTATATTGAAAGCCTCATATTTTCTATGATGACGATGATGATGATGACGAGGAAAGTTCTATTCCTTTGAGAGATATTATTTCTGAACTTCCTCTGTCAGTTGCAATCGCACCCGACTTACCGATTACGGACTCTCTTATAATGGAGGATGAGCATCTTAACAATATTCCAAAAACAGAATCGGACAAAGAAAATGAGTCTAGTGTTAAGGACCTTAACTTAACCCTAAGTGAGTCCGAGGATTTATCCAATAATGAAAGTGAGTGTGATATGCCCATTTATGATGATTCTTCTACTAAGAATGAGGGTTTAGATGATATCATTTCTATTTCACCAGGAAAATAAATTGATCACTTAGATACCATACCTGATTCAGTACAATCTTTGCTTAATCGTGTTAATACGGTAATTTTTCTTATCGAGGAGTTCACCGGTAAACTCGCTCCTATCGATCCAATTCCACCAGGAATTGTTGAAGCCGATCCAGAAGAAGATATTCGTCTAATTGAAAAATTGTTGAATGATGATTCATCTCCTCACTCTCCAGAAGAACTTAATTATGAGATTCCTGATGCTATTATCGAATCTTTCTCCCCATCTCCTATCCCCATCGAGGATAGTAACTCTCTTATAAAGGAGATCGATATATTTCTTGCTCCGGATGACTCGATACCATCGGGTATTGAGAATGACGACTATGACTCGAAGGGGGATGTTCTTTTTCTTGAAAAATTACTTAACGATGATTCTCTTTCCCTTCCTGAGTATGAATCATTTCACGTTTATTTTTATAATGTTCCATCATCTCCTCGTCCTCCTGAAAACCCTCTAGATGATGATGTTTACTTTGATATTGAGCCCGATACAGGAGTTTTGACTACAAAAGTGGTGGATGATATTTCTGATAATTCGACAAGAGAACTTTATGTTTATGTACCTAATGCTTTACCCACCCTTCCCACCCTTCATCCAGTGTTTGACACTTTGCTTCTATTTTCATCCGAAAATGAGGACAAAGTTTTCAATTCTAGAATTTTCATTTCAAAAGAGGAGAAATCTCCTACTCTTCTATCTCATTGGGGCTTTCAAGTTTTTCAGCTTATTAAAGATTCTGAATGCCCGATGATGATGTATCGAGGGGACATTCCTATCTTGGATGTTCCTTATCTCCATTTCTATCCTCTTTGACCAAATCAAGTATGGGGGATCGAGTCAGGCTCAAGACTCGATTAATAAAAATAAGTGCTTCGTGGGTGGCAACCCATGCTTATCCTTAGTAGTAGTATATTAGTATAATGTTTATTAATAAGTGTGATGTGAGGAGGCTCGCCTTTTTCTTTCTCGTGTTTCGTGTTTTGTGTTTTATGTCCAGGATTGCCCTGATTATGAAGACTCTCATGCTCGTGGGTTTTTCAATTCCACTCGATCTTCAATCCTTCGCAGGCTTATATATAGGAATCCGATATCCTAGATCTTATTGATTAACGTTTATCTATTAGCATAATTAATAAACGGCTTTAGATTTGCATAGAGACCCCTTAATATTTGGAGTATGCCTTGAAATTAGTATGGGGGTGACAGTCTCACATTGAGGACAATGTGTAATTCTAGTATGGGGGGATCTTTCGATTCGATCTTACTTGCATTTTCCGTGTCTTCACGTAACCTCGTTTTCCCACCAAAATATATGATTTTATGCCAAAATTAATTTTTTTCAAAAATAGAATAAGTGTTTAGACACGTAGTTGTGTCTTTTTAAGGAATAAATTTTGACTTGATCGAGCATGTTGCGCTCTAGCTTTCCCCTTAACTTATATAAATTTAAGCTTTTGCTAGTCTTTTATACAAGAAGCTTTAAAACGCGAATTCTAGCTTGAAAAAGCCAAGAGTTTGCAAGTTTCCATGATAGACTTTAAATATGCTAAGCTTGTTTTATTAGACTAAGCATTCGCAGATCTTTTTATTAAAGATTTTAAATTTGCGAAGAACGAAAATGATAGAGTTGAATATAAGTTAGATGCTAAGCGTAGAGTAGTTGGATCTCTTTAGAGCTCATAGAGGTTAATTGTGGCTTTTTGCTCCCACCAGCTTAATAAACGTTATATAATTGTTGAATAAATAAAGTTACTTTAGGTTTTTGCGATTCTTAGTTTAAATCACTTCGTAGAGATTCCTTCTGGTGAAAGTAAGGTACACATCGAGGTTTTGTCAGTGTTGTGGAGAAATAGGCTACCGATTCCTGACGGCTCGCTACCGTTGTCTAGGTAGTTAAAAGACCACAGGACTTGAAATTTGGCTATAATAATAATAATAATGTAATAAACCGAAGCCGAAATAAGACCACTACCTCTTGCCGGCTCACAACCGATGTGGTAGTCGTTTAAAGGGTGAAGGGAATAATAATAATATAAAAAACTATGGGCTGACAAAAGTTTACTGCCTCTTGCCGACTCACAACCGATGTGGCAGTCTTCTAAATAAGGCACATAGTAATAATCCGAGACTGATAAAAGTTTGTTGCATCTTGCCGGCTCACAACCGATGTTGCAGCCTTCAAAAAGGTCGAGGATCACCGAGGTCAAAATAAGACTCCTGGACCATGCTCGGCTCGCATACCGATGTGGTAGTTGTTTAAAGGACCGAGGTTTAATAATGTTGCAATAATGTTAATAATAAAGCCAAATTTCAACTCCGGGGTTATCTAAATAAAGCCTCCATCTCTGGACTTGTAGTTGAGTTGTTTCAGACGAAATAAAAAGGATAACCCCTAAATCGTACGAAATTAGAACCTTAATGTGCACCTTATTCTTACCATATCGTCTATTTAGGAAAGGATTTCAAACTAATTGTGGTCTAAACCGGGTTTACTTTATATAAGTAAGAATTTAATTTATTTGTCGCCAATAATAATAATAAAATCTTTAGAGGATTTAGGAATAAGGGAGCGTAAAGTAGCTATGCATACACAATTAGCATTTATGAGTAGTGTTAGCATCTTAACTTGTATTTAACAATGATTTCGTTTTTAAGCTTGGTTTGGGGCGGGTGAAAAATCAAGGACGATGAATTTATCCCTTTACTGTTTCTTGTTTCGTAAAAGTTATGATATTAATGAATAATAATAAATGCATAAAAATGGTCAAACGGGGGCTTATCAAAACTATTGATTTCTTAATCCCCTTAGATGAACACTTAGCTACTTTTCGAGGTAATTAGTCTAAGGAAGTTGAAATTTTTAGTTTTCTAAGTGTGTATTTATGACATTACGTGAGGACACGGCAATAGCTTAGTATGGGGGATTTTGGTATGTACTTAATTACACATACATTTTACCTAATAAAACGAGCCTAAATGACCACTAACAGACTTAAAATGCCATATATGTGCTTGTTTTGCTTCGTGTACTGTGCAGGTATCGGATATTTAGAAAAGGACAAAAACAATGGCAAAACGGACGAAACCAAGCACGAGATTGGAAAGAGTGCAAGAAATCAAAGCCGAAGGCGTATACATCCTTAATGGGCCAACCCGTTCCCATTTTATTAGGCCGTGTCAGCCCATTAACATGTTATCTATATACCTTAAGCCCTTATAAACCAAAATCCAATCCATAAACACTTATATCTAGTCTAAGCCCAAAACAAAGTCCAAAGCCCAACTCTTATTAAACCAGGGTCAAAGTCAGAATTATAAAACATCCCCGGTCAAAGTTACTGTTGTTTCATCCCTATCCCTCCCAATTCAGTTCACCATTAACGCAGGGGTAAATCCCACTCCTTACACACACGCTCGTATGCTTCTAGAACCCCCTGACACATCTGTCACCACTTAGCCACGCTGGCAATCCCTCAAGCTATGATTGGATAGAATTACGTGGAAGATGAATCAAGGGCTGTGATTGATTGTTAAAAGGTTGTTTTGATCTAAGGGTTGTGATGGAAGATTAAAGACGCTCCCCTGGCTCTAGAAGACTCTTCTTCCTGCTATAAATAGGGCTTATTATCACACAGTAGAAATCATCTAGAGTAGGATTAGGAGTAGATTAGGTTAGCTTAATTTTCAGCTTATTAAAACTTGTATTCCTTTTTCAGCTTTGTACTAGTTTTAATGAATTAATAAAAGTTATATTTTCAGTTTAATTGTCTTTTACATTTATGTTTTTACTCTAAATTCACCTTAGATTCATAATAAGCTATAATAAGCTCTCTTAAGCTTTTTAAATATCAATTCAGTGTTTACTTGTACAAATAAGCTTCCAAAGCTTATTTGTACAAGCTGGTAAAATTTAATATCAGTTGGTTAAGGTTTGGGGATTTTAGCTTTATGGAAGATAAGCCAAAAAGGGATGGGCTTATGGCTTTCTTACTAGCTTATCTCTAATAAGCTGGAGCTAGTTGATAAGCTCTATTGAGCAGTTTCGTCCTTGTTTAAGCAGAGGACTAAGGTACACTTTCTTTATTTTTTTAAAGCTTGATTACTGTTTTGCTTATTACATTCTGCTTATTTGCTTGTCTGCTAATTCCTGCTTTATTTCTGTAGCTTATTTATGCTTATCTTATCTTATATTAGCTTAAAATGTTTAGTTAAAAGCTTAGCATAAGTTAGATTAGAGTTTTGCAAAATCCATCCTTAGTTGAGTCAATTTAGCTAATTAGTCTATCTTATTAAATGATGCTTATTTTTAAAAGGTGATTGCTTATTAGTCCTTGAAAATGTGGTTTCTTAATCTGTTTTTGAATTTAAGAGCTTATTTAGGTCTGTCTCAGCTGAAAATTAGTTTTTTAAAGATTTAAAAGGGTGTTTGGGACAAGGATGTTTGATATGGTAAAATCAAGTTAAATTTGTCCTTGGCTTTCAAATCAGATTTCTTAAGCTAAAAATTATTCTTAAGTAGTAGTTTTTATAAGCTTTAAAGTAGTTTTGTTAAGTTTTAAATTCTGTTTTATCAAATCCTAAGTTTGCTTGATTTTTGGCTTTACAAATAGCTTAATTATCACAATTCCTCAAGTCCCGTTGTCGTAGGTGTAGTTTTTTGTGTGTATAAGAATAGAGGTATTTGAGCATGAATATGTATCTAATTTGAGCTTTTACACATCTTAGGATACTCACAGTCAAGTAGGAAGTTTTTCTTTGGTTTAAGCAATTTGGTCAAATGTGCAGGTCAAATGTGGTCAAGGCCTAGTTTAAATTTGGTTAATTTTGATTGTTCTTAGCTTACATTGGTATCTTAGAACTTAATCTGTTTTAAAGTTTATTCTCTGCTTTTAGTTTTGCTTAGTAAAGTCTTAAAATTTAAGTTGAAAACATCCATTATTTAAAAAGCCAAAAAGAATAGGTGTGGTCTGTCTTTTTTACGTGTTCCTTTCTAGCTTATTTTCTGAACTTTAGTGCTTAATTCTTGCTTATTTGGGTTATTAGATCATAGGTCTTAATCTATTTTTAGTTTCCAGCTTATTTTTAAATGCTTATTAGTTCTTAGGTTAGCTTAAAAAGTAGTGGTTAAGCCTTTTTAGTCTATTTTAGTGTATGTCTGTCTTTTAGCTTTTAAGTGCTTTTTAGCTTATTTTGTCTGATCATTTTTAGTCCTTAGTGCTTATTAGGTTTGAGTCTAGGTTCTGTTTTAGCTTATTTGTCTTCTTTTTTGCTTATTATGTCCAAAAGCTAAACAAGTTTTAGCTATATAACCAAGAGAGCTTTTAAGCATTCTGTCAGTTTTACAAAGCTTTTTTATGTCTTATTTTTTAGCTTTATCTCTTACCCAATGTTCTTAATTCAAGCTTATTTGTATTCTTCAATTATCATTCTAGGTCTGTTTTAAGTTCTTAAGTCTTTTCTCTTAGCTTACTTGCCCTTAATGCTAGCTTTTAGATTGTCAAAAGTTCTGTTAGCCTGTTTTAAGTGTCAACTGTCTTATAGCTTTTAGATGCTTATCAGCTTATTCTGTCTGCTTTTATTTAATCTTTAGTGCTTAATGAACCAAGGGCTCAATCTGTTTTAAGCTTTCAGTCATTTCCTTAAGCTTATGAGTCCTTATTTTTAGCTCTAAATCTGTTAAAATTTCCTTTAAGCTTTTGTCTTAGTTATCTGTCTTATTGCCCTTTTGATGTCTTTAGCTTATTAAGCTTGCTTATACCTAGTAGTTTCTTTAGCTTATTTAGTCTAGCTTAGGATCTGTCTTAGCTTTTTGGTTTTGCATTAGCTTATTAAGTCCATTAGTTCAAGTAGTTATAGCTTATTAAGTCATTAGTCTTGATTTTCTAAATCTGTCACTTTCTGTTAGCTTTTTTCTAGCTTATCTATTAAGTTTTAGTAATAATCATCTATTAATTACTTATTTTTTACTTTATTTAGCTGTTTCAAAAAAGAAAATAAAAAAAAAATGTTTTTCAAAAAGGGTGGCCCAAGGTTATGAACCTGTGACCTCCCCTTTCACGACACCCAACTAGCCTTAACCAATGTGCCCTGAGACTTTTTCCTTATAGGATCCTCCATTTCATTATTTTTAAAAGCATTTATCCAGTTTAGCTTATTCGAGCTTATTTGCTTATTTACTGCTTATTCGTTCAGCAAATTTTCAAGTTTTCATTTTTCATAGATTCTAAATAGGTCAAAGTATTTTTCATAAATTTTCTAGATTTTTAATAATTAGTTTTCCATTTTTAATGTTTTATTTAGATTAAATCTGTTTTTAATTAATAAAAAATAAAATCAAAATAAAAAAAATATAATTTCTTTTTTGAAAATTATTTTAATACATTTAGGTTTCATAAATTTGCATTTTAAGTTTTTAGAGTTTATTTTGCTTTATGTTTGCTTACCCGTTAGTCGTTAATTTCCCGTTAAGTGTTTAATTGTCGTTTGAATTTAATTGAGCCTTTAATTCTCGTTTAACTTGCCTTTATTTACTTTACATTTGCGTTTTTAGAATTAGAAACCAAAACCAAAACATTAATGATAATCAAGATCGATCCCCGACATAAACGTGAATTTCCATTCACCTCTCACCGAGGAGAACGATACCCGTGTTGATTACTTATTATTCTTTCCTAAGAATAATTTGTATAATACTTTGCTTTCGTATTATATATGTATTTTATATATATTATACATTTGAGGGTTATTTGTTTGATACGTATTTAGACGAATATCAAAATGGCGCCGCTGCTGGCTAGAGCGGGAGAGGTTAGCGATTTTTACGAATTATTCGTGTCGAAAGCCTTGAAGATCCATCCATCCCCTGAAAGTTTTTTGTTTTATATTATATAAAAGATACAAAAATATTTATAAAACTTCTAAATTCTTCTTTTTCTTTATATTAAATAAAAAAAATAACCGTTTGTTAATTGTCGTTTCGGCTCATCTTTAGTTAACAAACTATAAGAAGGTTATAAGGAGCGTCCGATCCTAACAAAACATCGTCCCGAAAGGAGAAGGTTTTAAAAAGCTTCATCACGCTTACCCCCGCTTCCTCTGCTTCTAGTACGTTGTCTACAGAGAGCGATAAACGTGCACCTGTGAATTTTGGTTACCAGACAAAATATTTCTTTCTTTCTTGATTTTTATTATTTCTTTTTCTTATTTTTTATTAAAAAAATCTATAAATATCCTTCTTATCCTCTTATCGTTAATCTTATTATCTTAACCCTCTTATCCGATAATTCTTCAACATGTCTTGGTTTTCAAGATGCTCGTGATGTGGAGGACCGTTTAACAGTGGAAATTGTCGGTATTGTACCAATGTAGTTTTCGAAGGATGAGCTCGTCTAATGACTCTAATCCAATTCTTTAAGATCAAACTCCTGATTTTTCAAACCAACCTTCACAACCCCAAACATCTTCGATCAACCAATTTCATTGTTTTCATTGTAAAGATCCGTTAGAAGATGGTGTACGTTGTCGACGGTGTATATGTGTGAGGTGTGGATATTATCTTGGAGAGGGTGAATTTTGTTCATTTTGCATTCTACTAAGCTGGAAAATTCATTCGTTTATGATTCAAATCTGAATTCTTTCAATGATCCTCCAAATGTTTTCCTCCCACACCCTTCACAGACCCCAGTACGAGACAAACTCGTAGAGCAGTTATGAGGAAATGATTCTCACCATAGGTCATGATCTGTCCATCAACGATCCAGCTTATCTAATGTCCGCCGGAACCCGAGCTAAACAATTAAAACTTTGGTGATATTTATTATCCACAAAATTCATCGAGTTGTCCACAACAATACTTTTGTTGTGAAAACTGCGAGGGTCCTCATGAAAGTTTTCAGTGTCAGCCGCTGAATCAAAACTATTTTGAGCCTAACTATTCTGGTTTTGACCAACCCCCGTAGTATTCCATCAATCATCAGCCTCCGAGTATTCAAGAGAACCTTAATCAGCAAAAGATGTATGAACTTCTTCAAATGATGCAATCATTTTTAAAAAGTTACTTCAACAAAAGCAGGCGGCTAGCATCGATCAATCACCTCTTCAAGAAATGAGATCCAAGGATATGGATGTGAACTAAAGCAACATTATTTAAGATGAAATGCTTAATCTATAAGTAATGCACTAACAGTTTAAAGATTATTGTAATGAGAAAAATATATATTCGTTTTAGAAGGGAATGTGAAAGTCTATTGACATGACTTAAAGGTAATTCAATGAATGATTATTGAAGATTAATAAAAATAAAGAGCTATCAGCATCTAGAGCAGTTGGCTAACTTAGTAACTAATCCTTCGCACATTTTCAAATCTTTTTGCTATTAAGACGGTATGATGACTATGATTTACTGAGAAGATACTAAATTCCTTTGAATGCAATTGATTCTCAAATACCTCCATCTAATGCAATCACACCCGTCTTATCGACCATAGAGCCCAAGGACTCTCTAAGTATGGGGGACGAGCATCTTTACGACACTAATTCCGAAAATGGAATCGCACGAAGTAATAAAGGTCTCAGTTGAATGAGAACCATTGTTTCTAATCCCCAAGTAAGGTCCGGAATATATCCTAGAGTGATAGTGATTGTGAATTACCTTCTGTGTGATAATCTCGTCCCCATTAAACGTTCTAAGGAAAAATCTGTGACTTTCTATTAAACCCTCTATTCGAATTCTAATGATGATTTATACCTCTAGTGATGAGCGATCACTATTCGAAATGAAGACGTTCCGGAAGATAATGTTCAAATTTACACGAACCCTCTTTTTGAAGTGCGATGAACGAATACATCTTTAGTGACTAAATCCATCTTTTGATGAGGTTTTAGAGAAAACCGAGAGTAAGGACTCTTATGTATCTAACCTGATGAGTCAGCTTTGCTTGTCACAGAATACATCCTCTTAACGAGTATTTTATAAGGATGAATGTTATCAACCCAGGTGTCCGTTCTCTGAGGGTTCACAACCCAGATGAACCCGCCACTGAAGTGATGATGATTATTTGATTAGAATCTAAAATGAATGAATGAAAGAAGATTTATACTAATGCTCCCCAATTAATGATTTGAAAGACGCAAGGACAAAAGATTTTGACCCGGAAGCGTATGATGCGAGATTGAAGCTTTCTAGATATTGATATTTCCTACGGATAATTGAGGACGGTTATCATGATTCGGAAGGAGATATAATCTATCTTGAGAGTTTGCTATTTGATGACACTATCCCTAATCTCCCTCCAAAGGTGTTCCTTAATCATGACACAAGGAGTTTAAGTGATATTAACGATTTGAAGATTATGGTCAAAGTTTTCGACCCCGAGATTCATGAGATAAAATTTTCTCCTACATATGTGAGCATGCCCATTTGAGGGTACGCCATGTACTTTCCTTTCACATATGATATTCACGAATTTTCCTTACCCTTATTATCACTTATTCGGTGAATTCTTCTCTTCCTCTCTCCTCCGGGAGTGAGGAAATCATTTTTGACCCCTGTCATCTCTGCATTTCATTCTTTTCTTTTCTTTAAAGCCGGTGGCATAAGAATATCCGAATGGAATTTTTCCTCTTCTACTTATTCGTCCCTAATAACAACGAGATATGGGGAGAGTCAAGCTAGAGACTCGCACAAAAACAAGCGCTTCGCGGGTGGCAACCTATGCTTATCCCTAGTAGTAATATATTAGTATAATAATTATGAATAATTGTGATGTGAGGAGGCTCGCCTCTTCCTTTCTCGTGTTTCGTGTTTCTTGTTTTGTGTTTTATGTCCAGGATTGCCATAGATTATGAAGACGGTCTCGTGCTCTAAAAGCTTTATGTCCATCGTTCACTAATCGAGTCTTCAATCCTTAGCATGCCTATTTATGGGAATCTGATATCCGAGATCTTATTGATTTAACGTTTATCTATTAGCATAATTAATAAACGGCTTTTAGATTTGGATAGAGACCCCCGTAATATTGGATTATGCCCTTGAAATTAGTATGGAGGAGGTGACAGTCTTAACATGAGGACAATGTGTAGTTCTAGTATGGGGGGATCTTTTGATTTGATCTTACTTGCATTTGCCTTGTCTTTACGTAACCCCGTTTTTCCACCAAAAATATGTGATTTTACGCCAAAATTAAAAAAAATTAAATTTTTTTCAAATAGAATAAGTGTTTAGACTCGAAGTGTTGTCTTTTTAAGGAATAAAATCTTTTTGACATGATCACGAGCATGTGCGCTCCTATAGCTTGCCTCCTTTAACTTATATAATGTATCTTTCCGCTAGTCTTTATACAAGAACTTTAAAACACGAATTCTAGCTTGAAAAAAGCAAGTGAGTTGCAAGTTACATGAAGACTATAAAAAATGCAAAGCTTGTTTTATTAACTATAAGCATTCGCGACTTTTTAAGTAAAGAATTTTAGAATTTGCGAAGAACAAAAAATGATTGACGTTTTATATAAGGATAGATGCGAAACACCAAGAGTAGCCGGATCTCTTTAAAAGCTCATAGAGGTTAATAGTTGCTTTTTTCTTCCCATCAGCTTAATAAACAATATAAATGTTGATAATAAAGTTACTTTGGTTGTTGCGATATCTAGTTTAAATCGCTCAGTTCGTATAGATTCCTTCTGGTGAAAATTAAGGTACACATTGAGGTTTATTGTCAGTTTTGTGGGAAATAGGCTACCGATCCTGTCGAGGGCTCGCTAACCATTGTCTAGTTAGTTAAAAGACTACAGACTCAGACAATTTGGCTAATAATATTAAAAGTTATGTAATAAACCGAAGCCAAAATAAGACCACTACCTCTTGCCGATCCGCCGGCTCATAACTATATGGTAGTCGTTTAAAGGGTGGAATGTAATAATAATAATAAAAAACTGTGGGCTGATAAAAAGTTTAATGCCTTTTGCCGGCCTCATCAACCGATGTGGCATTACTTCTAAATAAGACACATACAAAATTCCGAGACTGATAAAAGTTTACCCATCTGCCGGCTTACAACTGATGTGGCAAAGCCTTCAAAAAAGGTCGAAAGATCACCGAGTCAAAATCTAAGACTCTCCAAGATCATGGTCGGCCTCGCATACGCGATGTTGCCAGTATGTTTAAAGGACGATTACTTAATAATGCAGCAATAAGAATAAAGAATAATAATAAAGCCAAATTTCAACTCCGGGGTTATCTAAATAAAGCCTCTGTCTCTGGACTCGTAGTTGAGTTGTTTCGGATGAAACAAAAAGGATAACCCCTAAATCATGTGAATTTAGAACCTTAACGTGAACCTTATTCTCACCATATCGTCTCTTTAGGAAAGGATTTCAAACTAATTGTGGTCTCAACCGGGTTTTACATTATGTAAATTAAGAATTATAATTATTTGTCAACCATAATATAAATAAAATCTTAAGGATTAAGAATACGGGAGCGAAAAGTAGCTATGGCCTACACAATTAACATTTATAGTAGTGTAGCATCTTAGCTATATATTTAACAATGATTTGTCGTTTTATGCTCGTTGTGGGGTGGGTTCGAAAAAATCGAGGACGATAATTTATATCCTTTTTATGTGTTTCTTGTTCCATGAAGTTATGATATGAATAAATACATAAAAATGGAAAAAACTGGGGGCTCTTCAAAACTAGTGATTTCTTAATCCCCTTAGATAAACACTTAGCTACTTTTTGATGTAATTAGTCTAAGGGGTTAAAAAAATTTATTTTCTAAGTATGTATTTATGACATTGCGTGAGGACACGGCAATAGTTTAATATGGGGGATTTTGGTATGTGTTTTATTACACATACCTTTTACCTAATAAAACGAGGCTAAATGACCACTAACGGACTTAAAATGCCATTGTTTTGCTTCGTGTACTGTGCAGGTATCAGATATTTAGAAAAGGACAAAAACAATGGCAAAACAGACAAAACCAAGCACAAGATTGGAAGAGTGCAAGAAATCGAAGCCGAAGGAGTAATAATCTTTAACGAGCCAACTTGTACCCATTTTAATGGGCCGGGTCAGCCCATTAACTATTATACTATAAACCTTAAACCATTTTATAAACTATACAAATCCAATCCAATATCCTATCTAATCCGGCCCAATTTTATAACAAAAGCCCAATCCCATCTCCCATGGTCCAAGTCAAAACCATAACATGGGTCAAAGGTCCAAGTTATAAACAGCCATAATTACTTTTTATCTCTTCCAAGTTTTCCCTCCCTCCCATTTACACACATAGAGTAATAAGCTCAGGGTAAAAAAACACTCACCCACACACACGCCCCTTCCTTCTAGAAAGAACCTGACACCCTCTGACACCTTCTAAGCCACGTTGGCAATCCCAAGTGATGTGATTGGTTGATGGGACGTGTACAGGATCCAAGGGTTCAAAGAGACGGATTTGGAATCAAGGGTTGAGATCATAAGGTGGAGACGCTCCTAAGAACCTAGAAGCTTCTTCATTGTGCTATAAATAGGAGAGGATTTCACACAGTTATGGATATCTAGAGTAGGATTAGGAGTAGATTAAGATAGCTTAATTTTCAGCTTATTAAAACTTGTATTCCTTTTTGAGCTTTGTACTAGTTTTAATAAATTAATAAAAGTTATATTTTTAGTTTAATTGTCTTTTACATTTATGTTTTTACTCTAAATTCACCTTAGACTCATAATAAGCTATAATAAGCTTTTTTAAGCTTTTTAAATATCAATTCAGTGTTTACTTGTACAAATAAGCTTCCAAAGCTTATTTGTACAAGCTGGTAAAATTTAATATCAGTTGGTTAAGGTTTGGGGATTTTAGCTTTATGGAAGATAAGCCAAAAAGGGATGGGCTTATGGCTTTCTTACCAGCTTATCTCTGAATAAGCTGGAGCTAGTTGATAAGCTCTATTGAGCATTTTCGTCCTTGTTTAAGCAGAGGACTAAGGTACACTTTCTTTATTTTTTTAAGCTTGATTACTGTTTTGCTTATTACATTCTGCTTATTTGCTTGTCTGCTAATTCCTGCTTTATTTCTGTAGCTTATTTATGCTTATCTTATCTTATATTAGCTTAAAATGTTTAGTTAAAAGCTTAGCATAAGTTAGATTAGAGTTTTGCAAAATCCGTCCTTAGTTGAGTCAATTTAGCTTATTAGTCTATCTTATTAAATGATGCTTATTTTTAAAAGGTGATTGCTTATTAGTCCTTGAAAATGTTGTTTCTTAATCTGTTTTAGAATTTAAGAGCTTATTTAGGTCTGTCTCAGCTGAAAATTAGTTTTTTAAAGATTTAAAAGGGTGTTTGGGACAAGGATGTTTGATATGGTAAAATCAAGTTAAATCTGTCCTTGGCTTTCAAATCAGATTTCTTAAGCTAAAAATTATTCTTAAGTAGTAGTTTTTATAAGCTTTAAAGTAGTTTTGTTAAGTTTTAAATTCTGTTTTATCAAATCCTAAGTTTGCTTGATTTTTGGCTTTACAAATAGCTTATTTGTGCAAAATTCTCAAAGTCTTGTCTTAGGTGTGGTTTTTTGTGTGATAAGTGAGGTATTTGAGCATGAATATGTATCTAATTTGAGCTTTTACACATCTTAGGATACTCACAGTCAAGTAGGAAGTTTTTCTTTGGTTTAAGCAATTTGGTCAAATGTGGTCAAGGCCTAGTTTAAATTTGGTTAATTTTGATTGTTCTTAGCTTAATGTAGTCTAAACTTAATCTGTTTAAAAGTTTTCTGCCTTTTAATTTTGCTTATTGAGTCTTAAAATTAAGTTGAAAACTAGTCATTATTTTAAAAAAACCAAAAAGAATAGGTGTAGTCTGTCTTTTTAACTTGTTCCTTTCTAGCTTATTTTCTAAACTTTAGTGCTTAATTCTTGCTTATTTGGGTTATTAGATCATAGGTCTTAATCTATTTTTAGTTTCCAGCTTATTTTTAAATGCTTATTAGTTCTTAGGTTAGCTTAAAAAGTAGTGGTTAAGCCTTTTTAGTCTGTTTTAGTGTTTGTCTGTCTTTTAGCTTTTAAGTGCTTTTTAGCTTATTTTGTCTGATCATTTTTAGTCCTTAGTGCTTATTAGGTTTGAGTCTAGGTTCTGTTTTAGCTTATTTGTCTTTTTTTTGCTTATTATGTCCAAAAGCTAAACAAGTTTTAGCTATATAACCAAGAGAGCTTTTAAGCATTCTGTCAGTTTTACAAAGCTTTTTTATGTCTTATTTTTTAGCTTTATCTCTTACCCAATGTTCTTAATTCAAGCTTATTTGTATTCTTCAATTATCATTCTAGGTCTGTTTTAAGTTCTTAAGTCTTTTCTCTTAGCTTACTTGCCCTTAATGCTAGCTTTTAGATTGTCAAAAGTTCTGATAGCCTCTTTTAAGTGTCAACTGTCTTATAGCTTTTAGATGATTATCAGCTTATTTTGTCTGCTTTTATTTAATCTTTAGTGCTTAATGAACCAAGGGCTCAATCTGTTTTAAGCTTTCAGTCATTTCCTTAAGCTTATGAGTCCTTATTTTTAGCTCTAAATCTGTTAAAAAAATTTCCTTAAGCTTTGTCTTAGTTATATCTTCTTATTGCCCATTTGAAACCTTTAGCTTATTAAGACCTACTTATTGCCTAGTAAGTTTCTTTAGCTTATTTAGGTCAAGCTTGGATATGACTTAGGTTTTATGGTTTTGCATTAGCTTATTAAGTCCAATATGTTCACGTAGTTATAGCTTATTAAAGTCATAAGTCTTTGGTTTTCCTAATCTGTCACTTTTTGTTAGCTTTTTCTTAACTTATTTTTAAGTTTTGTCAAAAGTCCATTTATTAAAAGTTTCTTATGTTTGTCTCAAGTTTAGCTTTTCAAAAAAGAAAATAGTAAAAAAATGTTTTATCAAAAAGGGTGGCCACATGTTTCGAGTTTGAGACCTCCCCTTCACACACATGCACTTTGCCATCTACCCTAGGGACTTTTTCATTTACTTCTTTGCTCCATTTATTTGTTAAATGCATTTCCAGGTTTAAGCTTTTTAGCTTATTTGCTTTTTAACAGCTTATTCGTTCTAGCTTATTTTCCCATTTTATTTTTCTTAAGTTTTAAATAGTTAAAAGCATCTTTCTTAAATTTTTTAGATTTTTATAAATTAGTTTAATATTTTTAATAATATTTTTAGATTAAATTAGTTTTAAATTCATAAAAAATAAAATAAAAGTCTAAAAAATATAGTTTCTTTTTCAAAAATTATTTTTATTCATTTATGACTTTTAGATTTGAAATTTACATTTTTAGGATTAAAATTTGATAATTTTGGTTTTTAGTCGCGTTTTTTAATTCCCGTTATAGTTTTAATGCTTAATGTTTTAATTGCCTGTATTGCTTAGATTTTCGTGCTTTTATTTACCTTTTCATTTGCGTTATTAGAATTAGAAACCAAATCCAAATCTTTTATGATAATCAAGCTCGATTCCCAAGTGAATTTCCATTCACCTCTCACCGAGGAGAACGATACCCGTGTTGATTACCTATTATTCTTTCCTAAGAATAATTTGTATGATACTTTGCTTACGTACATGTATTTTATATATGTTATACATTTGAGGGTTATTTGTTTGATACGTATTTAGACGAACATCAAAACTGTACATGTCGCTTACACTTTTTCCGGTACTAAGCTAAATACCGAGTTCTACTTCGAGATAGAACCAATCTAACACACTATGTATTTTATGGCCTAAATACTAACCTATCATACACATATGATACACACAACACACAACACAAGATATACAAGATGAATGATTATCACAAACGTGATGACACGACTAAACTATTCACACTTGAAGCTTGACGTCTTCTTGAGTGTTCTTCACTAAAGAGTGGAATGAGTTGATCACTTGTAATGGGTTATGTAACAAGTATAATGATCAAAGAATATAAAAGATAAAATATGTGTGAGAAAAATATTTTTCAAGAGTTGTATAAAATGAAAGAATGAGGTTGGTATTTATAGGCAGCCTTTTGAAATTCAAATCTGTCCCAGGGGAGTCAAACGTGCGACTCACGGATCTCCCATCCCCTGGATCCGTCCAGTGTTTTTAGTGGATCCGTGGGTGGGGCTGGGACAACATTTGTCATTTTGTGATTAACCCCAAATCTATACAAAATATTGTTTTGTACTTATTAAAACTAGTTTAATAGATTCTTATAGCCAATAAGAAAAGATTTTCTAGATTTGGGAAGATTTGGAAAGATTGTTTCCACATATGGTTAATCTTATTTTGTCTTACATGATTAATATAACTAGCTTATAATTAATAATGTGTTAGCTTAAATCATTTGATTAGAAAAGATTTATGCAAATGATAATATTTTTCTTTGATCATTAACTATGTTTAATAATGCCATATTCATACCTTAAGTGATTTGTCGGCGTCAAGTAAACTTTCGACTAACTAACTTGTTTACGTAAACTTTTACGTAGTATGACAGTATATTTGTTATTATCAAAACATGAAGATCAATAAATATAAATATCGTTTTTGCGCGAATATTTGTATTAACAGTAACCTTGCACTTGCCTAAACTTGTTTAGTCTTTTTTACTGGTTTCATGAAAATACCTCGACCCTAAACAAAGATCTCAAAGGGTCAGAAAGTTAACTTATTGGCGCATTTTAATACATGTTGGCTCGTGTTGTTCTATAGACACTTCTATTCGTTCAAACAAAGTGATGTACGTTGAATCTGATCATGAAATTCTAGTAGTAAAATAAACCAAGTTCTAAATAAAGTAGTATTTTTTTAAAATTTGAATAAAGCATCTCGGGTAATTTAAAATCTGATCATGAAATTATAGTAGTAAAATAAAACAATAGACTTGCAACAACAATCTTATAGCTTGTAATTTAAAGTGCTTCACATATACCCAAACATCCTGACCCACAAAAGCTATTTCAAGTACTTTGTCGTTTTAAGCAAACACTTTAAAATCGAAGACACATATCCGCAAACCTTAGTTTAGACTCAATTTGAATTTAAAGGAACCAAAAGTTGAAAGCTTACCCCAAACCAAATACTGTGAGGACTTTAATCAAACAAATGGTAGGCACCAATCCATCCAGCCATGAACCACAACATCTTCACTATATATCATTGATGCGAGGGTCGTAAAGGACTTCGGCAAGAAGTTTTACAACTCCCTAGGCAGTGCACCTAATTGTTGCAGTGTAGTATAGGCAAGACTCGGGGGTTGTTATCATTCTCTAGGGGAATAGGTTAGAAAGGCTTGATTACGGTCTAACAGAATTCTAGGGGTTGAGAGAAGATTCTTTTTGTGTTTTTATATTTTATGAAAGCAGGTAAATCTATGGTTTGAGAGGTTGGTTTGTTTAACTAATAACTAAACTAATTAACATCTAAACTATTGGTGATAACTTTATGATAAACAAATGTATTTACCTAATCATGCACTACTCCTCATATTGCTTCTCCTAGATCTGTTGCTTTGTCACACTTGTGATGATCTGTGTAAGTATTTCCTAGGTCATGAACGAATTACACGAACCCGCTGTCTATTTAATATTTCGTTAAGGCAACGCACAAGTAAGGTAGTATGAAGACTATTACAAGGCCCCAAAGAGTATATTAAATGCATGTGAAATATCTTAAGAAAGATCAACCATAT
>BQNB010008037.1:0-69854 GCA_026074375.1 Tanacetum coccineum
ACAAAATGTGCCTAGGA
This sequence comes from Tanacetum coccineum, assembly GCA_026074375.1. NCBI lineage: Eukaryota > Viridiplantae > Streptophyta > Magnoliopsida > Asterales > Asteraceae > Tanacetum > Tanacetum coccineum. The sequence continues at coordinate 18 of BQNB010008037.1, forward strand.
AGTTGATTTTTGGACGCAAACTGTGACTTCTCAGTGTGTGGAGACGGCGTCAAAAGAAGTGGTTGACACCGTCACAAGTTCATAGCTACGATGTCACAAGAAGTGAAGACGACGTCATAATTAGCCAACAGAAGAAACCCTAAAGGGATTTGACGGGCTGACGGCGTCACAAAACCCTAGCAACGCTGTCAGAACCCAAATAATATAAATACAACCCCTTTATTCTCATAATTCGTGTGGAAACTTGGAGAACTTTTAGTGCTGTCAGTTTGGACGATTACTCGCATACTCACATGTTTTTTGAAGTGAAGTCTTTCCATCCATTTAATCATTTAATATGCCTATGTGTTGTTTGATTTTATGTTGTTCTTCGCTTTCTATTAACATGCTAGGCTAAATTAATTAGTGTTTGCTTATGATTGCATGAAACCTTGTTGTTATCTTTAATTTTATTACTTCTAGTTAGTGGTGTGCACATTAGGCTCTAGAAAACTAGCTATAAGATATTACATTAGCATAGACGTCTAGGGAAACGTGATTAGCTCAGATGAAACCTACAATTAGTTCTTCATAACTAGTTGAGTTTGGGTAGATTCCTTCTTTAGTATTTTTTTGCGCGTGATTTACTATTGGGAGGGAGCGTGTTTGACAAGTAACGCCGACTAGGTTATCACGTAGAATGCGAGCTTGACCAACTCGCTGCTGAATTAGGGAATACTTACACATTACACTAACGAGGGTGACGGGGAATAAGTTAGAGAGATCAACTAGGGAGTAGTGCATGATTAAGTGAGCACATTTGCTTACCTATACGATTTTCCACCAATTTACATTTCTTGCATTTAGGAGTATTTATTAGTTTAATTAAAACCCCTCTTCAAAATCCAATAATTATGGAAATAAGGTCAGTGGAATCGTCCAAAAAATCATAGGAAGGTGTGGTAGTGGATTTGGTGGAGGGAAACGGAAACACCGTTTCATCAAAGGTTACATGACGGGAAATGATAATTTTATTGGTGTTAAGATCAAGGCAACGATAGCCAAAATGATTGGCAGCATGTCCCAGAAATATGGAAGGTGTGGCACGTGGTCCAAGTTTGTGATTTGTATCTATATGTGGATAACAAAGGCATCCAAAAACACGAAGGACACTATAATCGGGTTGCGCACCAAACAGGCGGGTAAAGGGTATCTCGTTATTGATGGCACGGGAAGGTAAAATATTCAATAAATAAACTGCCATATTAAGTGCCTCAGTCCAGTAATTGGGTGGTAAATGTGCTTGAAACAATAAGGTACGAATGAGATTATTAATTGTACGGATCATACGTTCAGATTTGCCATTTTGTTGTGAGGTGCGGGGGCAAGAAAATCTAAATTGGATACCGTTATCGTTAAATAGTTTATGAAAAGCATGATTATCAAATTCACCACCATGATCACACTGAAATGACTTAATTTCACACTTAAACTGAGTACGAACATAATTACGAAATAACAGAAATTTAGACAAAACATCAGATTTATTCATTAACGGATAAACCCAAACATACTGAGAATAATGATCTAGAAACAAAACATAATACTGGAAACCAGAAAGACTCGGAATTGGAGAGGTCCACAAATCCGAGTGAACAATGTCAAAACACGAAGTAACAGAACTAGACGAACTAACAAACGGAAGCTTCACGTGTTTACCAAGCTGACAAGCATGGCAAAGAACGGGAAGTTTCTCTTTATTACAAGAAATAGAATCACTAGACACAAGACGACGTAACACTTCACTTCCTGGATGTCCAAGTCGTTGATGCCACGTATACTGACTGGTAAGAAAAGCATGAGGTATAGTGGAGGGCTTCGTAACAGGATAGAGCTCACCCGTGCTATCACATCGGAGGAGCACCCGTCGAGTTATGAAGTCCTTCACAGAAAAACCAAAAGGGTCAAACTCAACCGTACAAGAATTATCACGGACAAACTGACGAACGGAAATCAAGTTTTTGACAATATTGGGAGTGATTAAGACATTATTTAAACGAAGTGGACGAAAAGGGGTAGACAAAACACTATGGCCAGAGTTAGTAACGGGAATAAAACGCCCGTCACCAACTGCAACAGACGGGTAAATGCACATATTAAGAATATCACTAAGACAATGTACAGAATCATTAAGATGAGAACTCGCACCTGTATCCATGTTCCAATTGCCGGAGGCCGGTTCTTGAAGAGTAGTGGTATTAAATGCATTCGGCAAAAGTGTAGCTTGACCCGAACCTTGTGAACCGGACGCAAACAGCTGACTCGGATGAAAAGGCATACTAGGTGACTGTCCCAAGTGAACCGAACCAGGGAAAGAACCCCCTTGCTGCTGTTGAACCCCTGTCGTAAACTGAATTGGCGGCTGTGAAGTTCCAGGTACAAGGTGAACCCCCTGCGGTGGACCAGAAAGCGTCTGAACCCCCTGCTGTGGATAATGGACCCCCTGCTGTGGTGACCCCGTCGGATACTGAACCCCCTGTGGGAATAACCCAGCCATTCCCATATTGGACACCCCAAAAGAACCAGGCAATAACTGTGGACTTACATAAGTGGGCTGCGCAGATAATTGGGCCGAAACACTTTGAAACCCAGGAGGGACAGAAACCGTATAAGCGACTGGAGGAGAGGGGGTGGAAATATTAGGAGCATTTAACCCAAACTTAGCCAACAGGGATTGCAACATATCCAAATCCGAGCGTGTCACACCCGGCACACTTGAAGCCGAACCCGAGGTACGAGGGAGCAAAGTAGACTTGCCGTGAACACCATTGTGAAGATACTTACAAGCATCACCAAACCGACAAGAACCCTTAGCAAAACTCCAACACGGGTTGTTTACTTTTTCCAAAGAAGGACCACGCCGAGCACTAGTGTTGGATTTAGCCAATAAAACCATGGGAGAAGCGGAGGTAGCATCAACAAGAGGGTTTTGAACCCTAGACTTTAGGCGCATCTCATGAGTAGTCAACAAGGATCTAACCGTTTTGAGATCGGGAAAGGGTTCCCGACTAACAATAACGGTAGAGATCGTTTCATAGGTGGAAGGTAAACCCTCAAGCGCGAAAGTAACAACATCATCATTGCTAAGAGGGGAACCAAGACCATTAAGAACCGAAACAATAGATTCTATCTTTTGAAAATACCCGTCAATAGATAAATCCCCAAGCTTCAAGTTGCGTAGTTCGGCTTTCAAAGCCATAGCACGCGGGCGCTTGTTGTCTTGAAAAATAGCCTCAATATATGTCCATGCATCCTTGGCAGTGGTAGGGTTAAGATCAACCAAACGTTTCCTTAGTGATGGAGCAAGTGTGGAGAATATCCAAGACCTAATGATGAAATCAATCTTGGTCCATTCCGCATCCTTAGGTGGTGGATCCGTAGGAGTCGTAGTGGATGAAGAGGCAACCGGATCAACAAGATGATCCAAAATCCCATAACCATGACATAGATGGGAAAAGTAATACACCCACGAGGAATAATTCATCGCATCGACATCAAGTTTTTCGGGAACAAAAGTGGTTAAATGATTCATAGCCATGAGTTTATCCGATAAGGTAAGTGCCGGTGTGGGGGGTGGGTTGTCGTTTGTCATGTTTGATCGTCGAACAGTGGGTAGTATGTAGGTTCTGTAGTTTTTAGGGTTTGTAGATTTTAGGGCTCAAAGTAGTTAGGGTTTGTAAAAAAAAGAAACAGTGGAAACAGTAGCAAGTGTGTGAGGTTTGCGTGGGAGAAACCAAAACAAAACACCGACTGAAACTGCAATCGGTAAAACAGTGGCTAAACTTAGCCAAGAAACGTCGACTAAACTTAGTCGAGAAACGGGAAACCACCGAGAAACAATCGGTAAAACAGAAACTGTGATTGAAAAGGTTACAAACAAGCGGAAGCGAGTTGTTTTAGGATCTGAGAAACCCTCGTGATACCATGTAGGAAAGGGTTTAGAGATATAATTTGTGTCTTGTATTCCTCAAAACAATTGATACAATATATAGGAGTGTACGGACTATTCTAGAATACGGGCTTGAGCCCAATACATAATGACCATTAATTTGACTGACATAAATAACTTTGAATGACATAAATAACTTTGACTAATCATATATAATTGACTTTGACTAATCATGGACTAACAATGCTGATATGGTATAAAATATACTAATAATATATAATATTTCAACAAGAGCAATTAAGAAAATTCCCTAAGGAAAATTCACTCTTTAAAATATATATATATATAATATACGTATGTTAACCGGAAAGTATGATTTCCCGGGTCGTTTTCCCAACGATTTGAGAAATTGAAACCTCGCTTGATATTGGATACTGATTTGAATGGGTTCGAAGATTGATTGGGTTTTCTATAACTACTTAATTAAAAACAAGCAATTAAAAAAAACAATTAAAGCACTTAACAAATAACGGGAAACAAATAAAATGCGACAATTAAGCAAGTGAACTAAATTTTACTCCTAAAAATGTAAACTAAATTTCTAAACCTAAGGCAGGACAAAAGAAAATTTTAGGAAAAAGAAAAACATTTTTTTGATTATTTTTGAATTTAATATGAATTAAAAACTAATTTAATCTAATTAAATCTTAAAAAATAGCAAATTAAGTTCTAAAAATTTAGAAAAATGATTTTTAAACTTAGAAAAGTCTAAAATAACATAAAAACTCAGAAAACTATTTTTAACTATTTTTAAAATTTAAATCCTATTTTTAAAATTAAAAATTAAAGCTTAAAAATGAAAATTAAAATCTAAAAGTGGTAAAAATGATTTTACTGAATGTAAACCTAAAGCTATTTTTTATAAAACTAAAAACTATTTTTTTGTATTTTTATAAAACTTTTTTCTATTTTTTATGTATTTTCTAAGATTTTATCTTTCGAAAAACTATTAAAAATAAACTAATTGATGGAAAATTACGAAAAATTCAGGAAAAATCTATGATGCAATGAAGTTTACAAGAAAAATAAAAGACAAAACTCAGCTTATTAAATAAGCTGAGAAAAGGGCTTATAAGGCTACGGCTTATTAAAAAATAGTGAAAGGAAAATGTGTATAAAGATTAGAAAGAAAGAAAGGTTGACGGATGAGCTATTGTAGCATGATGGTAAAGAGTGTGTGTTGTGTGTGGGAGGTCGTGGGTTCGAGGCAGGCAAACCCCCAACTTTTTGCACTTTTTTATTTTTTTAACTTTTATGAAAAACTAAATATTGGGACTTATTTAAAACGTGATTTTAAACAACTTTAAAACTAAACTTTTTATCTGGAAAGGACAAATAAGCCCGGAAACAGCTTATTTATAAGCTGTTTACAGAAAGTGGAGTTTTCCTTTTGGTTTCACTTAAAAGCTTGTAAAAAGCTCATTTTAAGCTCAAAATGAAAAAGGAAAAGTGTTCTAGACAGCTTATGAGTTGCTTAATCTAAAATTGAAAAGAAATCTAAGCTAGAAACACTGAAAGACATTTAACTTTGATGATGAAAGTAGCTAACTCAGGAAATGACTCAAAAAGCTAAAAATTAAGAAAGGCTAAAATACTTAAGAAGCCAAAACAGAAATTGAGCTTATGAGAACTAAACAATCTACTACTAAGCAATGAATTCAAATCATTAACACAGCTATTATAAGCTAAGGTTCTAAAATTTAAGACTAATCTAAGTTACTACTGTTTTTGGAATTTTTGAGATTTTTATGAACTTTTAAAAACAAATGCACCTTAAGGAATAAGCTAAAAACCTAAAGCAAGATTTTATCTAACTTTAACTATTTCTAATCTATAAGCTTATGGAATTTTAAACCCTAAATCCCACAATGACTACTTAAATGAAGCTTAAAAAATCAACAGTAGTAACTGATGTTACTATTGCTGATGCACTTTGCTAATGAGCTAGAAACAAATGCAGGCCACTAAGGTGGTAACTTCTGCCCTTAAACACTCTTATTGAGTGGTAAAAACTCAAAACAAGTAATTACCAAGCCTTGTGTGGCTTGGTTCAATTTTGCACTAGCAAAGACCAAAGGAAAAATTCCCCTGGTGCTAACACATGGAAGATAAGCCACAAAATCATTTTAACTTCAAACTAATCATTCAAATCTTTTCAAAACTTTTTAACTTATGAAAACTCAGCTGTCCAAAGAAAATGGACCAAATAGTTATGACTTTTTGAGGTCAAATAGGCTTAAGCCAAACACCCCTTTAAGCTAGGACAGATTCAAAGTGAGCTTTCAAAATAAAATCTACTAATCTAAACTATGATCCCAGACATTATTTAGCTTAAATCTAACTTAACAAACATGATTAATCAACTAAATAAGCAATAATCAAAGATCTACTCTATTTTCTACCTTTTTTGGATTTTTATAGCTTTTTAAGACAAAAATGAAGGCAACTAAGATTTATAACTAATAAACTAAAGACAGATGTAAATTAATAACTAAAAAGCACAATGAGATAAGCAAAAAGCACAATTAAGCAGACAGTATAAGCAAATAAGCAGATCTTACACTAATAAGCACTTTAACTACTATATAAGCTAGAATTTAAAGACATAAGAATTTAAAAGGAAACTTACTTTAAACTTCAGCTAAACAGAAGCTAATACTAAAATAACAGCTACAAGCTCTAGCTTATTCATGTGAATAAGCTAGTTTAAGTCCTTGGGAGCTCATCCATTTTAAGCTCCCCTTCCAAAAGCTTTCTTCCACAAGTTAAGGTAATTTAAGCTGGTAATTTGATTCAAGTATGATTAAGGTTGAGTTAAGCTCAAATCATAAGCTTAAAGACTTATGAGAGCTGTTGAGCTTATAGGAGCTTATTAGTAACAATAGCTTAATAATTGAGAGTTTAAGTGAGAGCTTAAAAGTGAGATTTAAAGAGCTTTAAACTGAATTTCATTAATAAAAGAAACTGATTACATTACTTAAAAAGTAGATTACAAAACATTTAAGGAAAATTACATTAAAAAAATACGAAATTAAGCTAAACTAAAAGCTACTAGAAAACTAGATGATTGTGTGTGTGAGGTGAGAGCCTATTTATAGTGCCAAGCTGAAGCTTCTAGGAGTTTGAGTCATTCCCCCTCTCCTCTTAATCTCCACCTTCCATTCTTCCAATCATTGCCAAATGTTTTTGAGCCGTTTGATCATTTTGTGTGTGATAGAGGATTGCCAGCGTGTCATTCTTTGATGTGACAGTGTGTTAGATGTGTGAGTGAGTTTAGTGTAAAATCTCATCAACCCTTGTGCTTTCACCATTGCTGACGTGTGATCCTCACTTGAGTGATTAGTGAGAGCCCTTTGTTTTGACTAATTTCTCCTTGCTATCTTGTAAATGAGCACTTGAATTACCTATCTTGCCCATCAATTTTGGAAAGCCCTTTGTTCTTACCGAGGGGTGAAATGTAGGGGACGATGAATAGTAAAAAGGCTTCGCGCCTTTTTACAACTGAAAACGGGTAATATAATTTTAAACTTTGGGTTATTTGCAATTTTGGTCCTTGTGTTTGGTTTTTCCCATTTGTAGTGTAAAAGGAGTTTGGAATGATGCAAGATTGGTCCCTGTGGTTTATAAAAAGAGTGAATGGGCTAGGGATTGGGCTTAGGATCCGGGTGAGGCCCATTTAGGATTAGGGACCATTTATGGACTTTTCTGAAAGTTGAGGGGCTTAAATGGAATATTTTGGGTCTTGTTGACTTTTGTTGACCATGATTTGACCACTTTGACTAAGGGTTTGACTTTTCCTAGCTTTGCTTCCGGCTTTTGTTCACTCTTCCGTTCTCGTGTCCGTGCTTGCTTGTTTTTGATGGTTTTCTTGTGATTTCTGATATATCCGTACCTGCACACACAAAACACAAATACAAGCATATTTTTGCCATTTTTGGTCTGTTTTGGGTTTAATTGGGCTATTTTAAGTACAAACGGATATGTGTATTTTACACTTATCAAATACTATACCAAAATAGTCTTTGAGTTATCGTTCTGTTGCAAAGTTATTCCTTATCCCGAGTACATACTGTACAGAAATAGTCCTTGGGTTATTGTTCCGTTGCAAAGTTAGTCCTTAATGACAAATAGTCCTTGGGTTACCATTTCGTTGCAAAGTTAGTCCTTATCCTGAGTAAATACTATACGAAAATAGTCATTGGGTTATCGTTCCGTTGCAACGTTAGTCCTTAATGACTAACGTTTTAACAAAAATGTACAGAAAAAGTCCCTTCTGTTTACCTGTCACTGCAGAAGCGATCGGTGAAAATTTGTAAATAGTCCCTTTGTTTTACCCACTGTTAAAACATTTGTCCTTAACGAACAACTCCGTTTAATAAAAATTAGCGTAAAACTTCGCGCTCCGCAGCGGAGCGCGGGTTAAAAACCTCTTTGAAGCAATATCTTTTAGCACGATCTTCGGTAATTATGAATGGTAAAAGCTAGTTCTTTTATTCATTTGTTCAGATACTTCTTTTGAGATTTTAGATACTATGAATTTGCATCTCTATAAGGATATATGGAATTAGCATCTCACTGGCAGATTTTGGTTTGATAAGTAAATGATAGAAAAACCCATGTTATTTATAAGAAATTTGGCACTAACTGTAATGGCATGAATTTTGTGTTATTCCTCACTCAAATCTCAACATCCAACTCACCTTTCACGGGATCAATTTGATTCACGAGTGGTTAATTGATGTGTTCTTTGCCTTTTACCTCGTATCGCATAGCCTTAGCAACGGGTAGTGCGGCGTTTCATTTTTTTTTTATCACTTATTCTGATTTTTTTAGTAACGTATTTTTGTTGTTATTGTTAAATAAAATTAACGGAGAAAGTCACGTGAAAAGCGTGTAACTGAGGTAAACTGAGAGAAATCCTAGTTTTCGAGTTGAGGGTACTATTCTATACCTTTAGAGTTATAGGGTATGAAAAGGCTCGGTTAGACAAATTCAGGATACTAAAATGCATTTTGTCCTTTATAAAATAAATACAAAATGACGGTATGAGCAAGCCATACAGACCAGTATTTGATAATATTTAATTGAATACTACAAGGGTACTCGCGCATTGCGGCGGCGAGTACCCAGTGATTAAAGTATAGCCATCAACAAAATAACAATGATGAGTTGATTGTCCAGAGAAAAAGAAAAAGAAAATGATCATTGGTCTGGGCTGGTTCACCCGTTATTACCTGTTTCGACCGGTGCTTTCCGGTTCATTTCTGGACGACTTTTATTGGCTAGCCGAATCGATGGCAACTTCAGTTTTCGGTTGAATCCGTTGGTCCGGTCGGTTTCAAAACCATGTGTACCATCACATGTCCTTTATTAGTTTGTACAATATCTATAATAACATATGTTTTTCATTTTAAAAGTGCTTTAATAATAACATTAATTAATGTTTTTAATTAGTTTATATTTTGTGTGCTCTAAATGTTGTAATGTTTAATTTTTAATGTTTTAAATTTGAGAATTAGCTTGTACAATGTGTTTCTTTTCTTGTACAATTACTTTTTAAATTTATATTCTTAATTTTAAGTTTTAGGTGCATTTAATTGTTAGAAAAGTAATTGCAATGTTTAATTGACTTATACAATAATTTTTTTAAATTGTATTCTTTAATTTTAGGTTTAGATGCATTTAATGTAATAGTTATAAGTTTCGTGCACACACGAAACTTACATAAAAATCAAATTTATTTAAAAATTTGTTTAATATACGGGCGTATGAAACATTTTGCGTGTTTAAGGTTTTGTAATTATGATATTAGTACAACTAATAATTATGTACTTCGTTTTACATAAAAAATTCATTATGTATTAATATAAGTGTTTTAAAACCCGTGTTGACTCGGTCGGTTGAACCGTGAACCGGTCAGGTGACGGGAAACCGGATTATGCCGAAGAACCCGGTTGAATTGTGACCCGATGGCTCGATCGGGTCAATTAAAAAACCGTTTTTAAAACATTGATTAATATCGATTAATATTTTGTAAAGGTTTTGTTAGATGAAAGATTTAACTTTGTTTAACTCACATGAGTGTTGATGTTGATGTTGTTTAAATTTATCTATTAATATCATGTTGTACACAATATGCGAGTTTAATATTTTTTTTCTTATATTTTTATATAAACTTTAAATAGATTTTATATATGTTGTATTTTTAAAGTATAAAGTCTAAAATGTATAAAGTATAATGGGGTATTTGTTTATTTTCTAAAGTTATTAAAAAATATAAAAAATTATAAGTTTCACTTAACTCCATATGATTTATTTAAAATTCAACCACTAAAGTTTTATTACTCATTTTTTCTTTTTTTATGTTTTTGTTTTTCATAAATTTGACCCCTATATTTTTATATCTTTTTTTTCTCCATCAAATTTCTCCACCAATTTTTTCAAGTTTGACCAAAATTGATTCAATTGTGACTTTTTTTAACCAATCAGATTGTACGATTTTTCCTACGTGACAAAATCAAGCGACCTGACTAGTCCAATCTTTTTTATAAGATCAGATTTAATAAGAAACTTCGAAATGATGTAATTCTTTTATTATATAAAAGATATAGTCATCTCTTTATTATATATATACATTACTATTACTATTATAGTATCATTTTTTATTAATATAAGGATGCCAGCAAGAACGGGTGTCAATTTTAGAGCGGATTGCTGCTATATATTGACCGAGGCGCAATGACTTTTCCAAAAGAATAGTATTCAATTCGTTAGGTCTCACAAACGTCATGCCTGTGATATTATAGACATCAATACTTTATACTGATTTGTCATTTGTAAGTTTTGTTTTATTGGTATACTTGGTAAAAAAAGACATGCAAAAAGTGGTAAAGCAGGTTTGTTTTGGCTTTTGAGTGTTTATAATCTAACGGCATTTAATCTATTCTAATTAGCTAATGGCAACTTCTTTTATTAGTAACGATGGATTAAACGGTCGCGCGTTGCTGCGGACCCTAATATCCGATAATTATTGTCAGACTATTTTAGAATGGATGTGTTGCTTATAAACATTACGCAACAAAATACGAAGCAAAATTCATGTCATACTCAGACTGGTGATCACATATAACACTTGTTTCGAAAGTTAAAAATACCTATCAAGACCATTAAAAGATGAATTTATATTTCGCGCCCAAATGCTTCTCCGATAGAAATGTTACAAATAATAATCATCTATTTGTTATATTATTCATAGATACAAACTAAGAAAAATAGAAACAACAAATGTAAATTAATCTTCTACTAAAAAAAGCATTAGATAATAAACCTTGTACATTAACATAAAACTGTGCAATTAGGTTTGAGGTTAAATAGTGGCAAATGATCCGAAGCTGAAAACCATCTCATGTTCATATCTCACACCATCACCTCGTAATACTTGTCAGTAAGTGTTTTGCCAACAATTTCATATATTAACAGAACTTCATATCTACATATCCCGTATTCACTGAAAATATCAGGATTTGAACAATTCTATCAAAAACAGATGCTATCAATAGTAGTACATATGTAAGAACTTACTTGCGATACTCTCGTTACACTTGTCATTCCATTTTACCAACGTTGCTACTTCTTGAACTAAAGAAGCAATTTGCTCTGTCGTGCCACAGAGATAAATGCCATTGAAATAACCTATCAAAACTGTTTTTTGCCAACAACATACGTTCTTCAAGCATATTGATGAGGTGTCATTTTATACATTTTTTTGGGGTCGTTTAACCCTCAAAATCGTGTGTTTATGCCCAAAATAGGTACTTAATCGTTCTTTTTCAGGTATTTCTCATTTGGAAGACATTTGGAAGACTTACACGTGACTTGGGCTCATTTGAAGAAGAAACGAACAAGATTACGGACCAACACTAAGACTCTTGAATACATGACGCCGTCACAACATTTTGAGACGGCGTCAGCCCGCGCCGACTCACACGTAGATCTAGAAGATTCTACTTACGACGGCGTCACGACTAAAACGCGACGCCGTCGCGTCGTTTTTCTTATATATACAAACCCGAATTTAGGGTATTGAGTGTGTAACTTTAGAATAAAAAGAGGGTACGAACCCTAGTTCGTTTAGCAGCTGTAGGAGACGATTTTAGGGCCTAAAAGCCCTATTGTACTTCTTCCAATTCATGTTTTAATCAAGTAATGTTTACTTAATCATTCAATATGTCTATGTGTTGTGTGATTATTTTTTTGTTCTTGCTTAATCTTTAACATGCTTGGCTAAACCTATTATTGTATTTGTTTATGACTGTATGAAACCTAGAATGTAGATCTTAGTGATGTTGCTTCTTGTGCTGGATGTGCATGTTAGGTCTTAGAAAATCAGCTTTTGTCTATATCGTTGTTGATATGTCTAGGAAAACATGATTGTGTAGAAAGGATACCATCGGGTAACAATCTCCATACTACATTGCCCACTAATATGGTTGATCCACTCTTAATATATTTCACATGTACTTAGTGTACTCTTAGGGGCCTTTTAATAGTCTTCATACTACCTTACAGGTGCGTTGCTCTAACGGGATACTAAGTAGACGGCGGGTTCGTGTAATTCGTTCATGACTTAGAAAATAGTTACATAGATCATCACAAGTGTGACAAGGCAACAACACTAGGAGAACCAATCTAGGGAGTAATACATGATTAAATGAACATAATATTGTATCTTATTGTTATCACCAGTAGCGTAGTTGTTATTTAGTTTAAATAGCTAAAACCAAACATCCCTCCAATTATATGATTTTACTGCCTTCCATAAAACAAAAACAATACAAAAATAATCTTTCCTCAACTCTTAGAATTCTGTTAGACCGTGATCAAGTCTTCCCAACCTATTCCTCGAGTGAATGATAAACAACCCCGAGTCTTGCCTATACTACACTACAACGATTAGGTGCACTGCCTAGGTTGATGTAAAACTTCTGGTGTAGAAGTCCTACGACAACCGCACATCATGTTTTTGGTGTCGCCACCTGGGGAATAGTTAGGTTCTGATCATAGTTTAGCTAAGTTCTACTCGCTTGAATCCTTTCAAGTGAGACTTTAATTTCTGCATATTAGCTTTCTTGTGGTCTATCTTTTCTTTATGCTATTTGTTTCGTAACTCATTCTCATCAACCACCATAGAAGACGAGAATCCTATCCGTACTCTATGAGACTACTCTAAACCTAGCCACGAGGGCTATAGGAATACAATTGAGCTCCCCGTAGGAAAAAATGTGGTACCTCTTCGATCTGACACCATCTGGTTGGTGCAAAATAGATGCTCATTCCACAGACTTCGGTCTGAGGATCCAAACCAACGCCTCAAGGATTTCCTTATACTTATGGACTCACTTGACCTTGAACGCCTTCCAGCATGATCCATCACCACATTGGAGGATCTTTGATTCCTAATAACTTAGCCTATATATAATATATAATATATATATATAACTAGCATCAAAATATCAATTGAGAAGAGAGAGTAAGTATTCCGTAAGGCTTTTAAAGAGATTACTTTTATCCAAAGTAAAATTCAAAACCTTCCCGAGTTGTTTCTCGACGATGCGTGAATTGAGAATCGTGATTAAGTTCGTGATCGCGTGATCGAATGATTCAATGATTTTCTTGTGATTCTATTTCTACAAATAAGATGCAAAAACAAGTAAAAGCAAGCTAAAAACGAAAGCAATTAAAGTTAAAACACGAAAAACGATGACGGGATCCTAAACCCGTGCTTTAAAAACCTAAATTCTAAAATTTTAACCCTACAAATGCAAAATTAATTTTTAAAGGTCCTAAATGAAAAAAGAAAATTTTAAAAAAGAATTATATTTTTTTGACTTTTATTTTATTTATTATGAATTAAAAACTGATTTAATCTAAAAAATTAATTAAAAATACTAAACTAATTTGAAAAATTTAGGAAAAATAATTTGCACAATTATAATCCTATGAAAAATAAAATTAGCCCAACGGATTATTTGAATAAGCTAGAAATAAGCAGAAAATGGCTGAAAGCTTAAAGGGGTAAAAAGGTGTTAAATATTAATTTTATCAAACTATAATCGAAAAAGACCCAAGGGCGAGTGGTAGTGAGGTGTGTATGTAAAATGTTTGGGAGTTAAGGTTGAGGTCCCGGATTCGAAACTGGGGCCTCCCAATACTCCTAAACATTTTTATTTTTTGAAAATTCTTTTTGCAAAACTTCTAATAAGCTAAATTACTAACTTTAACAAAATCACTTTTATAAAAACCACAAATAAGCACAGAATTAAGCTGAAACAAAACTCAAAATGGCCTAAAAGCTTAACAACTTTTTGAGCCAAAAGCTCAATAAGCTATCAAAAGCCTACAACTAAGTCTAATAAGCACATAAGACTATAAAGAAACGAATAAAATAAGCTAAAAATAAGCTAACTTAAGTGACAAATACGCTAAGTGTAACTAAAAGACTTTTAACTAAACTGCTAACTATTTGGGGACTAAATAAGCAAATATAAACACAATTTAAGCAATTCAATAAGCTGGAACATTCAAATAAGCAAATAGCAGTTTGTCTAAATAGATACTTAAAATAGCCTAATAGGATACTTTTAAGCTAATTTTTGAGCTAGTTAACAAATAAGCTAAACCCTAAAAGTTTAAAACAGATGAAACTACTACTGTAAGCTACTAGAATAAGCAAAATTTGAGCAAATTGAATAACTAATAAGCTAGAAAATGACAAATGAAAAAGGCTGTTTACCCTAAAACCTATCTTTTTGGTTTTTTAAGTTTTATCTAAAAGACAAAAAGGCTAACTGCAGCCCTAATTTGAGCTATGAAAAAGAGTTTTAAAAAACAAAATAAGGTCAAACAGGTTGAGCTTATACACCAAAGAGCTTATGTTATGAGTTTCAAAACATAAAACATCTATTAACTACCCTAAATTTAAGATTGAAAATTGGACATCACCCTATTTGAAACTTAACTAAACTTGACAGTTTTATACCAAAACTTAACTGACAAATGGACACTTTAACAAACTTGTTTCTACTGCATTTTGAACTTAAAACAAGAAAGAAAACAACACTTAAAAGATCCTAATCAAGATCTAAGCAAATAAGCTGTGTATTAATCCCTTATGACCACAGATTCAAGCCATGACTACTAAAAACCTTAAAAATGAATTTTAAACTTTGTAAACTTATAAAAATAGATTTATAAGCTTAGTTTAAACTTATCAAACTTGGCTTAAGGGTCAAATGGTTATCAAACAGTACTAACCTTGGTTAGTACTACTTGTGCCAAACACCCCTTAACAAGTTTGAAAAGCATTTTTAAGCTTACAAGAGTGTTGTATAAGTTGTTAAAAGCTAAAACAGATAAAGGACAAGGTTAATAAAGAACAAATAAGCAAATAGAACACAAGTATAAGCACTGAAAATAAGCAATAAAGATTAAGCAGTATTAACTAAAAAAGTGGCAGATTTTACTAAATCTTGAACTAAGAGTCTACAAACTATAAACTAACATCAATAACAATAACAAACATAATTAAGCATGAATAAGCATAAACAATCAGTAAATAAGTAGTAAATAATCAATAAGCACTTTTTAAGCTAAAAATGAAAAGGAGAGAGTACATTGCCCTTTGCTCTAAACAAGGGCAAATAAGCTCTTAAGAGCTTTGTCTACAAGCTCTAGCTTGTTTAAAACAAGCTAGTAAAAACCCACAAGCCCTTCCAAATCTGGCTTGTCATACAAAATAGGTTTTGAGTGACTTTTGAGTAAATTTAACTTAAAACACTATAAGTTATGAACAAACTTATATTGCTTAAGTAAACAGCTTAAGTAAAAGATAAAAAGAGCTTATGTGAGCTTAACAAACATTTTTAAAACATAAATTACATTAACTTAAAAACAGAATTTTACATAAAAACATGAATTTCATTAAACTTAAAATCTATGTATAAAGCTTTTAAAAGAAGTACAATAAGCTAAACAAACTTAATATAAGCTGAAAGATAAAAACTAGATGCCTCAAGGGCTTACAAGAGTCCTATTTATAGAGAAAAATCAAAGTCTTGGGTCTTGGCCTTGTGCTTCTTCTGTGAGTGAGACGAGAGGTGTGTTTCCTGTGTGAGCGAGCTCGAAATCATCATCTAAGCCATTGAATTTTCTTGGTCACCAAGTAGTATAATCTGATCCCTTGATTCAACTTCGTCCAATAAAATTCTAAGAGATTGCCAAGGTGGCTTTGGCAGTTTATGAAGTGGGGTTGAGGTGGGAATGTGATGGGTTTGTTTGTTGGAGCAGGGGTCGAGGAACGAGAGTAATGGATGAATAGTAATAGTGGGTTTGGCGAGAAAATTGTTGTGTTTATTTTTTGGGATAACGGGTTAATGGGGTCAAGGTATGGGGACTAACGGTGTAATGAAAAGGGACTAGCTGTGTTAGTCCCTAAGGACTAACTATGAAAACCCATAAGGACTAATGGTGTAAAGGGTTTAAAAGGCTTATGGTTTAGTATTTTGGGCTTAGGCATTGGGACGGATTTAGGATTAAAAGGTTTTGGACTTTATCAAGTTAAGGCTTTTGTATAAATGGCTTAATGGGCTAACTTGGCCCATTAACTTGGGTGCGGGTTGATCCATTTAAGATGCACATGTCATTGGCTTCGACTTTGACTTTGCACGCTCTTTCCATTCTCGTGCTCGGTTTTGTTGGTTTCGGCTTCGTTTTTGTCCTTTAGTAAATATCCGTTACCTGCACAGTATACAAAGCAAAACAAGCATATATTTGGCATTTTATGTTCGTTTTTTTGTCATTTAGGCTCGTTTTAATAGGTAAAAGGTATGTGTAATTCAGCACATACCAAAATCCTCCATACCAAACTATTGTCGTGTCCTCAAGCAATGCCATAAGTAAACACTTTAGAAAAACAAGAATCTTAATCCCCATTGACTAATTACCTCAAAAAGTAGCTAAGTGTTCATCAAGGGGAATTAAAGAATCATTATTTTTGAAAAGCCCCGTTTTGACCATTTTTAAATATTTACACTTATTACCACACATATTTTTGTATTTTTCCTTTTTCTCAATTTTTATACTTTTCTTTTTAAGCAACTAACTAGAATGTATGGACTTTCGTTATTTTCATAACTTTAGGGTCATAGAACAAGAAGCACTTCAATCCTAAAGTGCCCAAAAAGGAAAAATTCATCGTCCCCGATTTTTTACTTGTCTCAAACCAAGCTTGAAAACGAAATCACCGTTAAATATAAGTAAAGATGCTAACACTACTCATACTTGTAACTTGTGAAACTTTTTGCTCCCGACAATTATTATATATTATGTGAGTGTGCTATTTCGAATTTCAACCATGAATCAACGTTTTGCAAAATTTTCTATGCCTTACGTTCCACCCAAAAGTAATAAGTTTGAAGGCGAGATCATCCCATGTAGCGACTTTCATCTCAGCACATCCCAACCTTGCGGCTAAGTGACCAGGCTTTTGACACCCCACAGAGACTAGTATCGAGACTCACGGACCTTCGATTTCAAAACCCTTGGATTTCCCGTTTATACATAATTTATTTAGAAAAACCACAACTTAACACGACATAGTCTGTCGATCAAAGCATATTAAATTTAAGTAAATAATTTTTCCTATATTTATTAAATCCACATATATTACTTTAATCATATTATTGCATCTTTTAAACTAAGGAAATCCTCGACCTTTTAGAAGGCTGCAACATCGGTTGTGAGCCAGCAAGATGCAGCAAACTTTTATCAGTCTCGGATAATTACTATGTGCCTTATTTAGAAGACTGCAACATCGGTTGTGAGCCGGCAAGATGCAGTAGACTTTTATTAGCCCACAGTTATTATTATTTATTATTTTTATCTCATTTTTTATTTTTTTTTATTTTACTATTTACACGATATAGAGAATTCTTTTTTTAGAAATTTAAGTATAAATTTGAAACTAAGACTAAATAAAATTATTTGTTATCGTCTATACTTCAAAAATCGTTTGATTAAGTTTAATTTTTATGAAGAGCACGTATTGTTAGTTCGGTTAGAAGCTTATGGAACAAAAAGCAAAAAACTACACTTATGAGCTTTAAGATTTCAACTAATCCTTGTTAGCAACTAACTCATAAAACTAACTCTATCATTTCTGTTCTTCGCAAATTTAAAATTCTTATAAAAAGATCCGCAAATGCTAGTCAAGTTTAAACGGTTAAGGGACAAAGTTTAAGAGTCAAACAACGCATCGATTCGAGTCAAAATTTAGTTCTTATTCTATCAGCGGAAAGACAACATTGTGATAAACACTTATTTTATTTTTTGAAAATTTTTAAATTTTTTCATTTTTTTGGTATTTTGGTGGTAAAAACGGGATTACGTGAAAACAATGACTGCAGGCACAATCAAATCGATAGATCCCCCCATACTAGAACTAAACATTGTCCTCAATGTTTTAAGAAGGGTCTCTACGTAAATCTAAAGCCGTTTATTAAGTATGCTTAAAGATAAACGTTAGTCGATAAGATTGGATATTGGATTCCCATAATCATGCTAAGGATTAAAGCTCGAGTGAACAAAGGACAAAACCACGAGCACGAGAGGCTTCATAATCAGGGGCAATCCTGGACATACAACAAAAACCACAAAACACGAGAAAGGAAGAGGCGAGTCTCCTCATAGCACAATTATTCATTACTATTATTATAAATATATTAGGATAAGCATAGGTTGCCACCCACGAAGCACTTGTTTATTAATGAGTCACTAAGCTTGACTCGTCCCCGAATTCATTGGCCAATGGGGAAAGTTTGGAGATCCAGGACAACCATCAGTGGTATGTCCCCTCCAAAGTAGTGTTTAAGTCTATGACCATTCACCTTGAAGTTTGGCCCGTCAGTTTGAGATAACTCGACGGTGCCATAAGGAAATATTTGGGTAACGGTGAATGGTCCAGTCCAGCGGGTCTTAAGCTTGCCCGAGAAAATCTTTAATCGAAAATTAAAGAGGAGGACTCGATCACCAACGTTGAAAACGCGGTTCTTGATCTTGGAGTCATGGATCCTCTTTGTTTTCTTTTTGTAGATCAAAGTGTTCTCATAGGCTTGATCATGAAGTTCATTTAATTCATTCATTTGAACTTTCTGATGATCGCCTGCGGTCACAAGGTCATAGTTGCAATGCTTTAAGGACCAATAGGCCTTATGCTCGAGCTCGTTGGGTAGATGACAAGCCTTTTCGTACACCAACTTGTAAGGAGTGCACCCGATGGGTGTCTTAAATGCGGTACGAAAGGCCCACAAGGCGTCATCCAACTTATCGGACCACAAAGCACGGTGTTCGCCTACGGTCCTTTCCAGAATGCGTTTCAAACCAGGATTTGAAACCTCAACTTGCCCACTTATTTGTAGGTGATACACGGTGGAGAGACGGTCAGTAACCCCGTATTTAAGCATGACCATTGCAAACTGGTCATTGCAAAAATGGGTACCGCGATCACTAATGATAGCACGAGGGGTCCCAAATCAGGCGAAAAGAGATTTTAAAATTTTGCAAACAACTCGGGCGTCATTGGTGGGGAGCGCTTTTGGTTCAACCCATTTTGACAAATAATCGACGGCCATGAGTATATAATTGTTCCCTCGTGAAGACAGGAATGGGCCCATGAAGTCGATGCCCCAAACGTCAAAAATCTCACAAACTTGAATTGTGTTTTAAGGCATTTCATCTCGTTGTGAGATTTTTCCCTGACGTTGACAAGCGTCACAACGAGTGACCAAGTCATGGGCATCGCGGTAAATGGTAGGCCAAAATAATCTTGAGTCAAAAACTTTCTTGGCGGTGTAGTTGGCACCATAATGTCCCCCAGTGGGCCCATTATGGCAAGCAATCAGGATATCAACAGCTTCTTGGCCGTAAACACACCGCCGGATCACTTGATCCGCACAAATCTTGAACAAATAGGGGTTGTCCCAAAAGTAGTGCTTAACATCCTTGAAAAACTTGTTCTTTTGTTGGGACGACATCCCTTTAATCACAAAATTCCCCGCATGGTAATTTGCAAAATCGGCAAACCATGGGGTACTATCATCACCACGAAAAGTAACCATACCAAGTGTCTCGAGAGGAAATATTTCGGTAATTTCCTTATTCTCGAGAACATCTTGGTAGGGATTTTCAAGTCTTGATACATGGTTGGCCGCGAGATTCTTCACTCCTTTTTTATCACGAATAATGACATCAAATTCTTGGAGTAGGAGAATCCACCGGAGCAATCTCGATTTAGCATCTTGCTTGGCAAGAAGATATTTGAGAGTCGAGTGGTTCGTATACACTATGGTCTTTGACAAGTCTAAGTAAGGCCAGAATTTCTCGAAAGCATACACCACGGCTAATAACTCTTTTTCCGTAGTGGTGTAATGTGCTTGAGCATCCGTCATGGTATTACTTGTATAGTGTATAGGCTAAAAATGTTTGGTCTTACGTTGCCCCAAGACTGCACCTACCGCATAATCACTAGCATCAGACATAATTTCGAACGGTAGGTCCCAATCGGGGGCAACTAAAATTGGAGCTTCGATTAACTTCTTCTTGATTATATTAAATGATTCAACACATTCTTTGGAGAAGATGAAATGGGTATCTTTTTCAAGAAGATGGGTCATCGGCCGGGCGATTTTAGAAAAATCTTGAATAAATCGACGATAAAACCCGGCGTGACCTAAAAAACTTCGAATGCCTTTAACGGAAGTCGGATGAGGGAGTTTAGCTATAACATCGACCTTAGCTTTATCGACCTCTATCCCGAACTTTGAAATCTTATGTCCTAGAACAATGCTTTCTTTTACCATAAAATGGCATTTCTCCCAATTTAGAACTAAATTAGTGTCTTCGCACCGTTTGAGCATTTTGTCTAAATGGGAGAGGCAGGAAGAGAAATAATCCCCGAAGACCGAGAAATCGTCCATGAAGACCTCCATTGTTACCTCGATCATTTCGTGTAAAATGGCCATCATGCACCTTTGGAATGTGCCCGGAGCATTACATAAGCCGAAAGGTATGCGTCGGTAGGCAAACGTCCCATAAGGGCAAGTAAAGGTGGTATTCTCTTGGTCTTGTGGGTCTATAGGAATTTGAAAGTATCCCGAGAAACCATCTAGAAAACAATAGTATTCGTTCCCCACGAGTCTCTCAAGCATTTGGTCCATAAACGGTAACGGGAAATGATTTTTACGAGTGGCATCATTTAACTTTCGGTAGTCAATGCGTACACGCCATCCCGTAACTAATCGAGTAGGTATCAACTCATTATCATCATTTTCAATTACGGTTATACCGCCTTTCTTGGGCACACAATGAACGGGGTTAACCCACGGGCTATCGGAGATAGGATAAATCAATCCGGCATCAAGGAGTTTGATAACTTCCTTTTTGATAACCTCATGAATTTTTGGTTTAACCCGTCTTTGGTGTTGAATTTCGGTTTAGAGTCATCCTCCATTAATATTTTGTGAGTACAAAATTAAGGGTCGATGCCCTTTATATCAGAGATTTTCTAAGCGATGGCACGCTTGTGTGACTTTAAAACCTTTAGAAGTCGGACCTTCTCATCTTCTTTTAAGTCTTTAGCAATTATGACGGGTAGTTTATCGGTACCCTCCAAAAATGCATACTCAAGATGAGAAGGTAGATCCTTGAGCTCGAGCTCCGGAGGATCATCAATGGAAGATTTTTCGGTTTTAGGTTCTATAAATCTTAGTTCTTGTGAAGGGAGGGGAGATGATGGATCATCATTTAAAAATTCCTCAAGGAGATGAATGTCTCCCTCCGAATCATAGTAAGAGTCATCAATTTCTGGTGAAATTGAATCATCTTCAATAGCAAGGAAAGCATCGATTTCTTCTAGAAGAAAGTCACAATCCCCGAAGGGAGTGAGAGTGGGAGAAGAGGTAGAAATAATCGATTTCGAAGTGGGATTGCCACTTGTAGAAATTTCTGAGAATCCGAGCACTTCTTGAGCATACTCCCCATAAGCTACGTCGATTACATCGATTCGATTAATCGACTTGGCATCATTGTTTAAGTATCTCGAAGTTTGACCAACTTTGAATGTTACGGCTTCATCATCATGGCGGAGAGTTAATTCTTCACCGTAAACATCAATCAAAGCTCGTTCGGTCCTCAAAAAGGGTCTCTCGAGAATTAAGGGAACCCAAGGATCGACAACATAATCAGCGACTACAAAGTCGGTCAGAAAATGGAACTTTCCTACTTTCACAAAGACATCTTTGGCAATGCCGGCCGGTCGAGTGGTCGATCGGTCCGCAAGCTCAAGAATCATTTGGGTAGGAGTAAGTTCGGGGAGTTAAAGCTTCTTCCATATGGAGAGAGGCATCAAGTTGATGCTTGCACCGAGATCGGCCAAGGCCAAGCATTCATCTAACTCCGTAAAATCACATGGAATGAGAAACTTGCCGGGGTCTCCAAGTTTTTCGGGCAACTTTTTTAGGATGATCGCCGAGCAATTTTTATTCACCGGAGTTTTGTCTAAGTCAAACAATTTCTCCTTGTTGTTAAGGAGACATTTAAACATTGTAGCAAACTTAGGCATGTGAAGAAGAGCATCCGCGAAACTAAGTTCGAAATGAAGTTTCCTAAAAATTTCAAGAAATTTCAAAGCTAGCTTATCGTCTTTTTCACAGAGCTTTTGTTTGTTAACCATTCAAGGATAAGGTATAGTCGGTTTAGGTTTAGGAGCAACAACGGGCTCATCAATTAGAACTTGAGTTTGGACTACCGAAGGTTGGATGTTTTTGGTACTCGGTTGCACCATATCCTTTGTCACCTCGGGTACCCATTCCACCACCTTGGGAAGAGAAGAAGAAGGAGGAGGAATGGGAGGTCCATCATAAGAAACACCGCTTCGGGTGGTGATTGCTTTCAAATCACCTCTCGGGTTAGCAATGGTGTTGCTAGGAAGTGGTCCCGTACCCGAAGAAGAAGCAGTATTCATTTGGAAAAATCTAGCCATCATATTCTTGAGCTCATTGGTTTGATTTGACATTGAAGTTTGTATGAAAGTTTTCATTTCATTCCTCAATTCATTTTTCACATTATTAATTTGATTTTGCATGGTTTTTATAATAGTATCAATCATCTTCTTTTAGTTTGACAATTCATTCGAAGGGGCAACTTGAGCTTGCTGCACCGGAGCTTGATAAATCGGATTTCCATGATTATTTCCTCTGTTTTGATTGAACCGGTTTTGATTATTTTGCACATTCGGTTGAGCAAAACCCGGTGGTCGAATTTGGTTAGCAACACCTTGAGGACGGTATCCAGTATTTCCCTGATTATAGTTTACTGCGGCTACTGAAACATATCCCTGAATACTATCTCGATATTCCAAAAAAACGTTGCCATCGGTGGTAAGACATTGGTAGTAAGGGTGTGGACCACCACAAGTAACACAAATTTCTTCAACAGCTTTCACGAAAGCTGGAGGAGGAGATCTCTGAAGAACCAAAGCCTTAACGATGTCAGCAAGAGCGGTAATCTCGGGAAATTGAGGGGTAGAAGAAGAAGAATGAGCATTCGTACTCACTTTTGTAACAACCGGTTTGTTACGTGAGTTGTGAACTTTCGATTTATTTTCAATAATTGTCAACGCATCTCGAGGAGTTTTTGTCAAAAGATTACCACCGGTGGCGGCATTCAATGAATCTTGATCGGTTAGGGTTAAAGCATTGTAGAAGGTATCAAGTTGATGCAATTTCGTAAAACCATGATGTGGGCATGCACGAAGGAGATCCTTGAAACGTTCCCATGCCTCACTAAACGTTTCCTCAAAACATTGTTGAAAATTCGTAATTTCATTCCGGAGATTTGTCGTTTTTGAAGGAGGAAAGAATTGGTTAATAAACTTGGAAACAAGATCTTCCCAAGTAAGAATAGAACGAGGGGGTTCTTTTTCGAGCCAAATCCGGGTTGTACCCTCGATAGAAAATGGAAAAAACATAAGCTTAATCGACGAATTAGGCATATCTCTATACTTAATCGTGGAAGTAATCTTGTTAAACCAACGGATGTGAGCATGAGGATATTCTTTCTCAAATCCGTAAAATGGTTTTGAAGTTACAAGATTTAGAAGACTATGTTTAAGCTCATAATTCTCCGTAAGAATAGCGGGAATTACAATCGCATCTCCGTAACCCTCGGTGGGTGATTGGAGTAATTGCTCCATAGTACGTTGATCGGCCATCGTAACTACGGGATTTTCTTCAAGAGAAAATGGTTCAACTGTTTGCTTGGAACGTCTACGATTATGACGTTTCGGATTCGTAGAAGTTTTACCAACTAGATTCGAAGAAGAGTGAGTGCGCATGCACTAAGGAAAAAGAAATAAAAAAAAATATCCGATTAGTCAAAAGTTCACGGTAGCTCTCTAGAAAAACGCACAAAGAAGCGGAGGAGCGGGTAAGCGCGAAGCGTTTTAAAAACCTTCTCCTTTCGGGTCAAAGTTTGTTGGATCAACCCTCCTTATACCTCTCTTATAGTTTGTAATTCTAAAGATGAGCCGATTTAACAATTAACGACACGGATATTTTGTTGTTTTTTTTTCAATTTTTTTGGTACTTTCAATACTTTAGGAAAAGTATTGTTGGTATTTTTAATTAATCACTGAATAAAATAAAATATTTACAATTGAAAGCGATAACTTCACGAGGAAGGGTCTTCAAAAACTAATCTTCAAACGTAACACGATAATCGCACACACACCTCCCCGGCACAGCGGACACCAAAAATGATTTTTGATTCTTTAGTATATAATAAATATAAGGTAATATAGATATAACTAAATATCAAATAAAAAGAGAGTAAGTATTCTGTAAGGTTTTTAAGAAGGAAAATTGCTTTTAACCAAAGCAAAATCCAAAACCTTCCCGGGTCGTTTCCCGACGAGGTGTGAGTTGAAAATCGTGATTAAGTTCGTGATCGCGTGTTTGAATAATCAAAGATTTGGTTTGGGATTCTATTTCTACTAATAATAAATTCAAAAACAAGAAAAGGCAAGCCTAAAACGAAAGCAATTAAAGCAAAAACACGAAAAATAATAACGGGATCAAAACCCGAGCTTTAAAAACCTAAACTATCAAATTTTAACCCTACAAAAGCAAATTTAATTTTTAAAGGTCCTAGATGATAATAGAAAATTTAAAAAAAAAGAATTATATTTTTTTTGACTTTTATTTTATTTATTATGAATTAGAAACTGATTTAATCTAAAAAATTAATTAAAAATACTAAACTAATTTGGAAAATTATGAAAATTTCAGGAAAAGTCCTTTGAACAATTCTAAGCCTAGGAAAAATAAAATGAGTCACACAACTTATTGGAATAAGCTGTTATTAAGCAAAATAAGACTGAAAGCTAAAATGGCTAAAAAGGGGTTAAGTATTAAATTTTGCAAAGTTATATCGAAAAAGTCCTAAGGGCAAGTGGTAGCAGAGTGTGGTGTTAAAACTGGGTTGAGGTCAAGGGTTTGAGCCTAGCTCACCCTTGACTTCCCAATTTCCCTTGTTTTTTTTATTTTTGAAATTTTCTTTTTGGAAAAGCTTCTAATAAGCTAAATAAGCAACTTTAACAAAAGCACTTTTTCTAAAATCCACTAATAAGCCAGAAATAAGCTACTCCATATTGACAGATTTGGTTATTTTAAGCTAAGTGACTAAAAGGCTAACTGTTTGGCTTATAAAGACTAAATAAGCTAAGGAAAAAGGCAAATAAGGTAACACAGACTTAAATCTAAATCTAATAAGCACTAAGTACTAAAAATAAGCTAACATAATAAGCTAAAATGCATCTAAAAGCTTTAAGACAGTTTAAGAAGAAAAAAGAACTTTAAGCCTTAACTAATTTTGCGTATAAGCTTGAATAAGCTCAAACCTAAGCTCAATAAGCTAAAAGCATCTTAAACCTATCTTATTAAGAAAATCTAAA
The DNA here is from genome assembly GCA_026074375.1 of Tanacetum coccineum. Classification (NCBI taxonomy): domain Eukaryota; kingdom Viridiplantae; phylum Streptophyta; class Magnoliopsida; order Asterales; family Asteraceae; genus Tanacetum; species Tanacetum coccineum. The sequence goes on from BQNB010008037.1 coordinate 26,069, forward strand.
CAAAAGTTAAGCAAAACTAACAGCTAAAATACTCAAATAAGCAAATAAGCAATTATGGCTAAGCAGCTACTAAAACAGTTTACCAGGCACTTTTTAAGCTAAAATTTAAGCTAGTTAAGCTATCATCTGAGGTCTAAAAGCTAAAAACAGTTAAAGTTAATACTACAAGCTATAAGAAAAAGCAAAAATTATTCATTTTAAAAACTAATAAGCTAGAAAAAGGCTATTGAAAATGGTAGTTTTAACCTAATCCTACTTTTTTTGGTTTTTTCAAGTTTTATCTAAAAGACAAAAGGGCTAACTGCAACCCTACTTTAAGCTATGAAAATAAGTTTTAAAAACTAAGATAAGCTCAAACAGATTGAGTTTATACAGTAATGAGCTTATGTTATGAGTTTCAAAACCTAAGACTAACTTATACTACCCTAAATTTGCTAATGAAAAATGGATTTTAAAAACTTTGAAAATAAAGACTTAGACCACTTGACAGATTTATATTAAAACCACACATGACAATGAACATTTAAACTACTCCTATCCTATTGCATTCTTAACCAAAAACTAGCATGAAAACAACACTTAAATGCAACTAACAAAGATCTAACCACATAAGCTTATAAAAACAGATTTGAGTCCACAGATTTTAAAAGCACTTAGCTAAACCTTGAAACTGATTAGAAAGCTATGAAAAACTTTTGAAAATAGATTATAAGGCCAATATTAAGCTTAGCAAAGTTGGTCTTAAAGGCCAATGCATGGTCAAACAACATTAACCTTAGTTAATGATGTTGTCCCAAACACCCCTTTAAAATCTATACAACTCATTTCAAACTTAAAACAGACTTAGAAAGTTTATGAAACTAAAAACAGATTAAGCACAAGGTGAAATAAGCACAATAAAGCAATTAGAACACAGACATAAGCATTTAAAATAAGCAAACCAGATTAAGCAGTTTTAAAACTAAATAAGAGACAGTTTTCATGAAAAACAATAAAAACTAAATCATTAACATAAAAAGCATTTAGAAAGAAAGTATAAGCAATCATTAAGCACAAGTAAGCAAAGATAAGCATAAATAAGCAATGAAACAGTGAATAAGCTAGAAAATGAAAATTGAAAAGTACCTTGCCATTTTCTCTAAACAAGGGCAATTAAGCTCTTAAGAGCTTTGACTACAAGCTCTAGCTTGTTTAAAACAAGCTAGTAAAAACCTACAAGCCCTTCCAAGTCTGGTTTGTCATCCAAAATATCTTTTAAGTGGTTTTTTTGGTAAAAAGGGCTTAAACACTATAAACTATGGAAAAGTTTATAGTGCTTAAGTAAAACAGCTTAAGTAAGGATAACAAGAGCTTATGTGAGCTTTCAATAAACGTTTTTAAAACATAACTTGCATTAACTTAAAAACAAAATTTTACATAAAAAATTAAATTTCATTAAACTTAAAAACAGTACAAGACTTTAAAAAGTAAAATAAGCTAACGTTAATATAAGCTGAAAAGATAAAAACTAGATGCCTCAAGGGCTTACAATAGTCCTATTTATAGAGAAAAAACAAAGTCTTAGGTCTTGGCCCTGTGCTAGTTCTGTGAGAGGGATTTAGAGGTGTGCTTCTTGTGTGGGGAGCTTCAAGTCATCATCTAAGCCATCCATTTTGCTTTGGCTCCAAGTTCTTGAATCATAGCCATTGAATTTGGTCCTTGTCTCATCAACGAATGAGAAATGAGAGGATTACCAAGGTGGAATTGGTAGTTTATGGTGTGGGGCAAGGTGGGAAAGTGATGGGTTTGTTTGTTGGAGCAAAGGTCGAGGTAAGAGGTCACAGGGACGAATGAATAATAGGTTTGGGCGGGAAATGGATTTGGGTACTATTCATTTGATATTTAACAGGAGTTAGGGGAAAAAGGACTAAGGGTGTTAAGGGTTAAGGGATGTAGGGGCTAACTTTGTTAGTCCCTAAGGACTAGCAGTGTTAGTCCCTAAGGACTAACTATGTAAAAGGTTTAGGGTGTATGGTTAAGGGTTATAGGGGTTAAGGTTTAGTGGGTTTGGGTTTATGTTAAGTGTTTGTTGGGCTAATGGGTTTAGGATTAGGCCGGTTAATATGGTTTTGGACTTTAGGCTTTATAAGGGCTTAAAGGCTTAAGGCTTATGATTGATGATTAATTGGCTGACCCGGCCCATTAACTTGGGTGCGGGTTGGTCCATTTAAGATTTCTTCATTTTCGGCTTTGTCTTTGACTTGTTGACTTTTGACTTTGACTTTTTATGCTCTATCCATTCTCGTGCTCGGTTTTGTCGGTTTTGGCTTCGTTTTTGTCCTTTAGTGAATATCCGTTACCTCCATAGTATACAAAGCAAAACACACATATATTTGGCATTTTATGTCCGTTTTTTGGTCATTTAGGCTCGTTTTTATAGGTAAAAGGTATGTGTAATTAAGCACATACCAAAAATCTTGTAACTTCAAAACAATTTTACGAATTTGAGAAAGAAGATCCTCATGCTCACATTCGTTGGTTTAACAAGATTACTTCCACGATTAAGTATAAAGAAGTGCCTAATTCGTCGATTAAGCTTATGCTTTTTCTATTTTCTATCGAGCGGGCAGCCCGGATTTGGCTCGAAAAATAACCCCCTCATTCTATTTTTACTTGGGAAGATCTTGTTTCCAAGTTTATTAACCAATTCTTTCCTCCTTCAAAAACTACAAATCTCTTGAATGAAATTACGAATTTTCAGCAACGTTTTGATGAATCATTTTGTGAGGCATGGGACCATTTTAAGGATCTCCTTCGTGCATGCGCACATCACAGTTTTACGGAATTGTATCAACTTGATACCTTCTACAATGCTTTAACCCCAACCGATCAAGATTCTTTAAATGTCATCGTCGGTGGTAATCTTTTGACTAAAACTCCTCAAGATGCTTTGACAATTATTGAAAACAAATTGAAAGTTCGCAACTCACTAAACGAACCGGTTGTTACAAAAGTGAGTACGAATGCTCCTTCTTCTTCTACCCATCATTTTCCCTAGATTGTCGCTCTTGCCGACACCGTTAAGGCTATGCTTCTTCACAAATCTTCTCCTCCAGCTTCCGTGAAAGCGGTTGAAGAAATTTGTGTTACTTGTGGTGGCCCGTATCCTTACCACCAATGTCTTGCCACCTATGGCAACGATTTTCCAGAATATCAAGATGATATTCAAATATATGTTTCAGCAGCCGCAGTGAACTACAATCAGGGAAATACCAGATACCGTCCTCAGAGTGTAGCTAACCAAATTCGACCATCGGGTTTTGCTCAACCGAATTTGCAAAATAATAAAACCTGGTACAATCAAGGATACAATCAAAACAGAGGAAATAATTACAATCAAGGAAATCTGAATTATCAAGCTCCGATTCAGCAAGCTCAAGTTGGACCTTCGAATGATCTTTCGAACTACATGAAGGTCAACGACGCCAATATGCGAGCTATGCAAAATTAAATTAGTAATATGAAGAAGGAATTAAGGGATGATATGTCACAGCAAAACCAAGAGCTTAAGAATATGATGATTAGTTTTCTTCAAATGAATACCGCTTCCTCTTCGGGTTCGGGTTCACTTCCTAGCAACACCGTTGCTAACCCGAGAGGTTACTTGAAAGCAATTACCACCCAAAATGGTATTTCATATGATGGACCTACAATTCCACCTCATCTCCCTCCTCCTCCCAAGGTGGTGGAATGGGAACCCGAGGTGACAAAGGATACGGTGCAACCGAGTACCGAAAACATCCAACCTCCGGTAATCCAAACTCAAGCTCCAATTGATGAGCCCGTTGTTGCTCCTAAGCTTAAACCGTCTATACCTTATCCTTCAAGAGCTAACAAACAAAAGCTCCATGAAAAAGATGATAATCTAGCTTCGAAATTTGTTGAAAACTTTAGGGAATTACATTTCGAGCTCAGTTTCGCGGATGCTCTTCTACATATGCCGAAATTTGTTTCAATGTTTAAAAGTCTCCTTAATAACAAAGAAAAATTGTTTGACTTAGCTAAAACACCGGTGAATAAGAATTGTTTGGCGGTTATCCTAAAAAACTTGCCTGAAAAACTTGGAGACCCCGACAAGTTTCTTATTCCATGTGATTTTCCGGAGTTAGTTGAATGCTTAGCCTTGGCCGATCTTGGTGCAAGCATCAACTTGATGCCTCTTTCCATATAGAAGAAGCTATCATTCCCCGAACTTACTCCTACTCAAATGATTCTTGAACTTGCAGACCGATCGACTACTAGTCCATCCGTATTGCCGAAGATGTCTTTGTAAAAGTAGGAAAGTTCCATTTTCTGGCCGACTTCATAGTCGTTGATTATGTTGTCGATCCTCGGGTTCCCTTAATTATCGGGAGACCCTTTTGAGGACAGCATGTGCTTTGATTGATGTTTACGGTGAAGAATTAACTTTCCGAGTTGATGATGAAGCCATAACCTTTAAAGTTGGTTAAACTTCGAGATACTCCTACAATGATGTTGAATCGGTTAATCGAATCGATGTCATCAATGTTTCGTGTGAGGAGTCTGCTGAAGAAGTGCTCGGATTTTAGGATACTTCAACAAGTGGCAATCCCACTCCGTCTTTAGATCTTATCCTTTCTACTTCTTACCCCTCTCTCACTCCTTTTGAGGAAGGTGACTTCATTTTGGAAGAAATCGAAGCTTGTCTTACAAATGATTCAATTCCACCGGGAATTGATGATGCCGACTTTGATCCGGAGGGAGACCTTCTTCTACTCGAGAAGTTATTAAACGATGATCCATCATCTCCTCTCCCTCCGAAAGAACTTCATGTTGAGGAACTTAAAATCATAAAATATTCTATTGATGATTCTTCGGAGCTTGAGCTCAAGGATTTACATTCTCATCTTGAGTATGCATTTTTGGAGGGTACCGATAAACTACCCGTCATAATTGATAAAAACTTAAAAGAAGATGAGAAGGTCCGACTTCTAAAGGTTTTAAAGTCACACAAGCGTGCCATCGCTTGGAAAATCTCCGATATAAAGGGCATTGACCCTTAATTTTGTACTCACAAAATATTAATAGAGGATGACTCTAAACCGGCAATTCAACATCAAAGAAGGGTTAACCCAAAATTCATGAGGTTATCAAAAAGGAAGTTATCAAACTCCTTGATTCCGGATTGATTTAGCCTATCTCCGATAGCCCATGGGTTAGCCCAGTTCATTGTGTGCCCAAAAAGGGTGGTATGACCGTAGATGAAAATGAAGATAATGAGTTGATTCCTACAAGACTAGTTACCAGATGGTGTGTGTGTATTGATTACCGGACGCTTAATGATGCTACTCGTAAAGACCATTTCCCGTTGCCGTTTATGGACCAAATGCTCGAAAGACTCGCGGGAAATGAATGCTATTATTTTCTAGATGGTTTCTCGGGATATTTTCAAATTCCTATAGACCCGCAAGACCAAGAAAAGACCACCTTCACTTGCCCTTATGGGACGTTTGCCTATCGACGCATGCCTTTCGGTTTATGTAATGTTCCGGGCACGTTCCAAAGGTGAATGACGGCCATTTTCCACGACATGATCGAAGAAATAATGGAGGTCTTTATGGACGATTTCTCGGTCTTCAGGATTATTTCTCCTCATGCCTCTCCCATTTAGACAAAATGCTCAAACGATGCGAAGATACTAATTTAGTTCTAAATTAGGAGAAATGCCATTTTATGGTAAAAGAAGGCATTGTTCTAGGACATAAGATTTCAAAGTCCGTGTTACGAATAAGAAAATGATGATCATGCAATCAAAGAGAGATCTCAATGATCGTCCCTTAAGGGAAGATTGTTAGGATTGATAAAAGTGACGATCTTATTGAGATAAAAGTCTTGTAATAAATAGAGAAATAATATTGTGTAATAGGTTAGGTGAAAGGTTCGTGACTAAAATAAAGTCACGAGACCCAATAAATAGTTAAAGTCTAAAAGAGAAGAGCTCCATACTCATTCTTGTAAATGGGTATAAATACCCCTCCACCACCTTATTTGTGAGGAGTGTCTTGTGTGTGTCTTCCAAGTTTCTTCTAATCTCATTCTTATCTTTTCTCTAATCCTCCTCCTCCCTCTTTCTCTCTCCACTTTCGTGTAACAAACTTTGACTACCGAGTTTGACCAGTTCTAACAAACTTTGACCAGGTGTAACAAACTTTGACTACCGAGTTTGACCAGTTCTAACAAACTTTGACCAGGTGTAACAAACTTTGACTACCGAGTTTGATCCGAGTTTTAACAAACTTTGACTAGGTGTAACAAACTTTGACTACTGAGTTTGACAAGTTCTAACAAACTTTGACCAGGTGTAACAAACTTTGACTACCGAGTTTGACCAGTTCTAACAAACTTTGACCAGGTGTAACAAACTTTGACTACCGAGTTTGACCAGTTCTAACAAACTTTGACTAGGTGTAACAAACTTTGACTACCGAGTTTGACCAGTTCTAACAAACTTTGACCAGGTGTAACAAACTTTGACTACCGAGTTTGACCAGTTCTAACAAACTTTGACCAGGTGTAACAAACTTTGACTACCGAGTTTGACCAGTTCTAACAAACTTTGACCAGGTGTAACAAACTTTGACTACCGAGTTTGACCAGTTCTAACAAACTTTGACCAGGTGTAACAAACTTTGACTACCGAGTTTGACCAGTTCTAACAAACTTTGACCAGGTGTAACAAACTTTGACTACCGAGTTTGACCAATCAACTACCGAATTTGAGAATTGAAATAGATTTTACTGAATTTGAAATTAAAAAGCTGTTGAATATCAAAAATAAGCACAAATAAGCAAATTTTGTACTAATCTTGCCAAGATTCTTACGATAAAACCGTAAGCAATCAATCTTGGTTGCATAAAACACAACCGAATTTAACTCAATAAGCACAAAATAAGCTCAAATAAGCAGATTTGACTCGATAAGCTTACTAATACCGAAATAAGCAAATTTAGCAAAAAAGACACGAAAAAGCTTGAAATAAGCTGTTGGAATAAGCTGACGTTATAAGCTGTCCGAATAAGCTCCATAAACAACACTAAATCACTCCTACAGCTCTGATACCACTTGTGAGGTCTTGAATTCAAGATCAATAAGCAATAGAGTGTTTAGTCTAGAGAGAGAAAGATTAGAAAGTAGAGAGAGAAAGAGGGAGGAGGAGGATTAGAGAAAAGATAAGAATGAGATTAGAAGAAACTTGGAAGACACACACAAGACACACCTCACAAATGAGGTGGTGGAGGGGTATTTATACCCATTTACAAGAATGAGCATGGAGCTCTTCTCTTTTAGACTTTAACTATTTAGCATGTCTCGTGACTTTATTTTAGTCATGAACCTTTCACCTAACCTATTACACAATATTATTTCTCTATTTATTACAAGACTTTTATCTCAATGAGATCGTCACTTTTATCAATCCTAATAGTCCGGGATTGAGATCGACAAAGCTAATGTTGATGTTATAGCTAAACTCCCTCATCCGACTTCCGCAAAAGGCGTTTGAAGTTTTTTAGGTCACGCCGGGTTCTATCATCGATTTATTCAAGATTTTTCTAATATCGCTTGGCTGATGACCCAACTTCTTGAAAATGATACCCCTTTTATCTTCTCGAAAGAATGTATTGAAGCGTTTAATATACTTAAGAAGAAGCTAACTGAAGCTCCGATTTTAGTTACCCCCGATTGGGACTTCCCCTTTGAAATTATGTGTGATGCTAGTGACTTTGCGGTTGGTGCAGTCCTAGGGCAACGTAAGACCAAACATTTTTAGCCTATACATTATGCAAGTAAGACCATAACGGATGCTCAAGCACATTACACTACTACAGAAAAAGAGTTATTAGTCGTGGTGTATGCTTTCGATAAATTCCGGCCTTACTTAGTCTTATCAAAGACCATAGTGTATACGGACCACTCGGTTCTCAAATATCTTCTTGCTAAGCAAGATGCTAAACCGAGATTGCTCCAGTGGATTCTCCTACTCCAAGAATTTGATGTCATTATTCATGATAAAAAGGAGCTGATAATCTCGCGGCCGACCACTTATCGAGACTTGAAAATCCCCACCAAGATATTCTCGAGAACAAGTAAATTACCGAAACATTTCCTTTCGAGACTCTTGGTATGGTTACCTTTCGTGGTGATTCTAGTACCTCATGGTTTGCCGACATTGCAAACTACCATGCGGGGAATTTTATTGTGAAAGGGATGTCGTCCCAACAAAAGAAAAAATTCTTTAAAGATGTTAAGCATTATTTCTGGGACGATCCCTACTTGCTTAGAATATGTGCGGATCAAGTAATTAGACGGTGTGTTTTTGGCCAAGAAACTGTTGACATCCTCACTGCTTGCCATAATAGACCCACCGGTGGACATCATGGTGCCAACTACACCGCTAAAAAAGTCTTTGATTCTGGTTTTTATTGGCCGACTATTTACCGAGATGCCCATGACTTGGTCACACGGTGTGACGCTTGTCAACGTCAAGGTAAAATCTCACAAAAAGATAAAATGCCCCAAAATGCAATTCAAGTATGCGAGATCTTTGACGTATGGGGCATCGATTTCATGGGGCCATTCCCGTCTTCTCGAGGGAATAAGTACATAATCATGGCCGTTGACTACTTGTATAAATGGGTTGAAGCAAAAGCACTCCCCACTAATGATGCCCTAGTTGTCGTTAAAATTTTGAAATCTCTCTTCGCCTGATTTGGAACTCCTCGTGCTATAATTAGTGATCGCGGTACTCACTTTTGCAATGACCAATTTGCAAAGGTCGTGCTTAAGTATGGAGTTACTCACTGTCTTTCTACCGCGTATCATCCATAAACGAGTGGACAAGTGGAGGTTTCAAATCGTGGTGTGAAACATATCTTAGAAAGGACCATAGGTAAAAATCATGCTTTATGGTCCGATAAGTTAGATGATGCTTTATGGGCCTTCCGTACCGCTTTCAAAACACCCATCGGGTGCACTCCTTATAAGCTCGTGTACGAAAAGGCTTGCCATCTTCCTATCGAGTTTGAGCACAAGGCCTATTGGGCCTTAAAACATTATAATTTTGACCTTAAGACCGCGGGTGATCACCGAAAAGTTCAAATGAATGAATTAAATGAACTTCGGGATCAAGCCTACAAGAACTCTTTAATCTACAAAGAGAAAACGAAGAAGATTCATGACTCCAAGATTAAGAACCACGTTTTCAACGTTGGTGATCGAGTTCTTCTCTTTAATTCTCGATTAAAGATTTTCTCGAGCAAGCTCAAAACCCGTTGGACCGGACCATTCACCGTTGCTCAAGTTTTCCCTTATGGTACCATCAAGTTATCTCAAACCGACATACCAAATTTCAAGGTGAACGGTCATAGACTCAAACATTACTTTGGAGGGGACATACCATCTATGGTTGTCCCGGATCTCCAAACCTTCCCCATGGACCATTAAATTCAGGGTCGAGTCAGGCTTGTAACTCGGTTATCAAAAACAAAGCGATTCTCGGGAGGCAACCCGTGTTTCTATCTTCTTTCTATTTTCTAATAAGTGTGACGTGAGGAGGGTCGCCTCTTCTATTTTCTATGTTTTGGTGGCTTGTTTTTTATGTTTAGGATTTCCCGGATTATGAAGCCTCTTGTGCTCGTGGTTTTGTCCTCCGTTCACTCGAGCTTCAATCCTTTGCATACTTCTATATAGGAATCCCATATCCTAGATTTTATCGATTAACGTTTATCTATTAGCATAATTAATAAACGGCTTTAGATTTACGTAGAGACCCTTCTTAAAACATTGAAGGCAATGTTCAGTTCTAGTATGGGGGGCAATTTGTCGATTTGATCGTACCTGCCGTCGTTGTTTTCACGTAATTCCGTTTTTACCACCAAAATACCAAAAAAATTGAAAATTTTTTTAAAAAATTCAAAAATAAAATAAGTGTTTTGTCACAATGTTTGACTTTCCTGCTGGGTAGAATAAGAATAAATTTTGACTCGATCGAGCGTGTTGAGCTCTTAGCTTTGTCCTTTAACCTTCATAAACATTAGCTTTTGCTAGTCTTTTATACAAAAAGCTTTAAAATGTGAATTCTAGCTTAACCAAGCCAAGATTTCGCAAGTTTTCATAATTGACTTTAAATATGCAAAGCTAGTTTATTTGACTAAGCATGCGCGGATCTTTTTATTAAAGATTTTAAATTTACAAAGAACGAGAAATGATAGAGTTAATTATGAGTTAGATGCTAAACAAGGATTATTTGGAAATCTTACAAGCTCATAAGTGTAATTTGTGGCTTTTTCTCCCATAAGCTCCTAACCTGACTAATAATAAGTGCTATTTTCGAAAATTAAACTTAAATCAATAATTTTTGAATTTGAAGCTTTATTAATGTAGTCAATAACATTAATTTATTTAGTCTTAGTTCAACTATATACTTAAATTTTCTAAAAAGAAATTTTTCCATATATGGCGTAATAAATGTTGCAAAAAAAATGATGACGTATCTATTTCTATACTCCTTATAAAAGAGATTTAGGATTCTTTTTCAAGAGAATCTTGAAAGTTGAAAAACACTAAAATTTAATGCTAAGGGGATCTTGAATCTTCACATTAAAACCGTCTAATTGAAATGCTTTAAACCGACTAATTAAATGTGAGAAAATTTTAAAACCGTCTAATTGAATGCTAATTGAATGCTAATTGAAATGCGTTTCTAATTGAAATGCTTGAAAGATGGAAATGAATACAAATTTCATTCAATGCTAAAGTTCAAATTACTAACCCATGCCTATATAAATAGGTGAATCATTCATCATTCATAATTCATCATTCAAGTAACAAAATGAGCAATGGGACTCGATAACAAAAAAAACCATTCATGCTCAATCAGAAGCAGAAACAATGGTATGTTTTGTCCTAATATTGTGCTTGTTCTAATATTGTGCTTGTCCTAATATTGTACTTGTATTTGTATTTGTGTAGACTCATCCCAAGCCTGCTCTACATCCTATTGATGTAGAAAATTATGATGCTTCTCATTCGGATGATGAAGATGAAACTGAATGTTGCTGCATCTTATAGAATAGAATGATAAATGAACATGTTTTATAAAAATGCTATGTAAACAAACTGGATCAAATAAATATACTTTTTGATTCAAAATTTGACAATTTAGGTTATTAGTCGCGTTTTAGGATTCCCGTTAACGTTTTGAGTTTAAATTTTAATTGCCTTAATTGTTAGCTTGCATTTACTTGCTTTTGCGCTTGAATAGTAGAAATAGAATCCAAAAAATCAAAACTTCGATTATTCAAATCACGTGATCACAAACTTAAACGAGATTCTCAATTCACGCTTTATTGGGAAACGACCCGGAAGGTTTTGAATTTTACTTTGGTTAAAAGTAATTTTCTTAAATCCTTTTGGAATTCTTATTATATACTATAATTGATATATCACAATTTAACCAAATCAGAGTCCCTACATAGTATAGAGTTAACACAGATGCAATGGATATTATTTTAAATACTTATTATAATCTATCTTCACATGTAAATACATACCATCCTAATACTTCACCTTGCCCAGCTGAAGGATGAATACGACATGACCAAGCTCATCACACTTAATGGCATATTCGTCCCACATATTAGCCCAGTGATCCCATAAAGTACAATCAAGTTGGTTGGATCTAAGATAAATGAAATATTATTTTTACAAAGTGCACAATGATGTTTAAGGAGACATAAAGAAATTATATTTAATAAAAAGTATAGTTCACAACATTTACTTACTCAGAATCTTCGATAACAACCGTCCTCTGTTTCTTTCGGCCAGCAGTAGATTGCACAGGCACTATATATTTGATAGCCATAACTAATCCAATGATATATGTTTCATTGTTGTAAAATCTTTACATTAAAGAACAAAAATAATAAATATGAAAATAAATTACAGCCACATATGATATGGAAAATAATAAAATAAACGACGTACCAACAGCTTCATGTTTGTGATATTGACGTGTGCCATCCAACAGTTGGTTGAAAGGCTCGAGTATTGGTATGTGTTTAAATACACATACCTTTTACCTAATTAAACGAGCTAAAAAGACCAATAATGACAAAAAAATACATAAAAATGCATTGTATATTTGTATTTCGTTAAATGTGTCTTGTAGGTATGGATATGTCACAAAAAGGACAAAAATGAAGCAAAATGGACAAAACCAAGCACAAGAATGGAAAGAGTGCAATAAATCAAAGCCGAAGGGGTATACATCTTTAAATGGGCCAACCCGTACCCATTTAATGGGCCGGGTCAGCCCATTAAGAATGATAATGTATACCTTTAGCCTTTTATAAGCCTTAAATATACAAATCCAAATCCATTTAAACTAATAACCCATTTTGGCCCATGAAAACAAAGTCAAAGCCCAAATTGATTTTATTAAACCTGGTCAAAAAGTCCAATGAATAAATACGTAGGGTCAACTTTTACTATAGCCTCGTCCCTTTCCCTCCTATTTTTACTCAACACACACGCAGGGTAAATCTTCCATCACCCACTCGCTTTTATGCTTCCATGCTTCTAGAAGGAAAGACTGTCACCTATGACACCACTTAGCCAAGCTGGCGATCCTAAACAATGCTATTAGTCATTGATGCGTGGAAGTGATCCAAGGGATTAAACGAATGGATTGGAAGGTTGTTAGAAGATCAAGGGCTAGGATTGATGGATTAGGGAGCGTCTCAAGGGCTAGAAGCTTCATCATCTCACTATAAATAGTGAGGCAAATCACACAGGGAAGAGCAACTAGTTTTAGGAGTAGTGTAGAATAGCTCTTTATGTAACTTTTAGCTTATTTCTGCTTAAAGTCTTTAATTAATGTAATTTTACATTTTAAGCTTGTAATCTTTTCAAGTCATTAATAAAAATTTTAGTGTTCATTTAAATTCGTGTTTAATTCATGTTTTTACTTTATGCAATTATGGTTTAAAATTAATCTAATAAGCTCAATAAGCTCTTAATTACTTAATAAGCTATCATTCATTCAGTTAAGCTTGCTTTAAGCTTAACTAGATAAGTAGTTTCATTAAATCCATTCAAATTGATTGAATAAGCCACTTGGAAGATAAGCCAGAGAAGGAAGGGCTTATAGGGCTTATTCATAGCTTATTCTTTAAGGAAGCATTATAGATTAGCTCATTTGAGCATTTGTTTATATCCCTGTTTAGCTGGGACAAAGGTACTCTCTCATTTACTAATTTTAGTTTATTTACTCATTCAGCTTATTTCTTGCTTATTTTTGCATATAATCTGCTTATTTGAGTTCATTCAGTCTTTAGTTAGATTATTGCATTTAGTTTTTAGTTCTGTTTAAGTTTAATGTAAGTTTTCAATAAATCTGTCCAATTAGTTGTTTAAAATGCTTTTTAATCTAGCTTATTAAATAGTGCTTATTTCCCTAAGGTTTTTGCTTATTTGTTCTTAATTTTCATAAAACTTAATCTGTTTTTACATTCCACAGCTTATCTTGATCTGTTTTATTGTAGAAATGAAAATCCAAAAGTAAAAGGAGTGTTTGGGATAGGAATTTAAATAAGGAAAAATAAGGTGTAAACTATTTTTGGTAATCATAACAGGTTTCATAAGCTTTTAATAAGTCTAAATGTTAGTTTTCTCAAGTTTAGATTAAGTTTTATTAAGTCTTTAGGTTTATTAAATCAAAGAGTCAAAACTGCTAGTCCTTATGCTACTTAATCTACTTATTTGTCTACATTCTTAAATGTATGCTTGAGGTATGGTTTTAAAGCTTAAATTTAGCTGCATTTGTATTTTTATAAATCTGTTTTAGGTCATTAGTAGTTGGAAAAGCAATTTAATAATTTTAGGCTAAAACAATCAAGTAGTGCTAGTTTGTGATTTGAGTTTAAATGTCCCTAATGTGCTGATAAACTGAGGTCATTCCCTAGCTTAATGAAGGTCCGTTTTTGTTCATTTAGCTTAATGTAGTCTTAGATTAATATGTTTTAAGTTTTTAGGCTATCAAGTTAGCTTTTGCGTCTTAAAATTAAGCTTAAAATCTGTCATTTTCTTTAAAAATCCAAAATTAAGTAGTTGTATCTGTCTCTTTCATTTCATTTTTCTAGCTTATTTTCTAAACCTCTTAGCTTAATCCTAGCTTATTTGAGTTTAGTAAGACATGTTCTAAATCTGTTTTTGGGAATTAGCTTAATAGTAGTGTTTATTAATTCATTTTCTTTGCTTAAGAGTAGTAGTATTAGTCTTTTTATAGTCTGTCAAAGTACTGAGGATTATTTTTAAGTTTGTTGTCACTTTGCCTTTTAAAGGCCTTTTAGCTTATTGATTTTGCTTATATCTAGTGTCTAGTGCTTATTAAATGTAGGATTTAGATCTGTTTCAGCTTGCTTTAGTTTTCTTCTTACTTATTGTGTTTTAAAAAGCCAAATAGTTTACCTTATCTTCTAAGTAGTAAAAAGCCAAAACTGTCATGTTTCAAGTAGCTTTTTCCAGCTTATTTTTAAGTTTTGTCAAAAGTCCATTTATTAAAAGTTTCTTATTTTTGTCTTAAGCTTAGCTTTTCAAAAAAGAAAATAGTAAAAAAAATGTTTTATCAAAAATGGTGGCCATAGGTTTCGAGCCTGAGACCTCCCCTTCACACACACATGCACTTTGCCATCTGCCCAATGGACTTTTTCATTTACTTCTTTGCTCCATTTATATGTTAAATGCATTTCCAAGTTTATGCTTATTAGCTTATTGCTTTTTAACTGCTTATTGTCTTTAGCTTATTTTCCAGTTTTATTTTTCTTAAGTTTTAAATAGTTAAAAGCATCTTTCTTAAAGTTTTCAAATTATTATAAATTAGTTTAATATTTTTAATAATATTTTTAGATTAAATTAGTTTTAAATTCATAAAAAATAAAATAAAAGTCTAAAAAATATAATTTCTTTTTCAAAAATTATTTTTATACATTTAGGACTTTTAGATTTGAAATTTACATTTTTAGGGTTAAAATTTGATAATTTAGGTTTTTAGTCGCGTTTTTAAATTCCCGTTATCGTTTTAATGCTTAATGTTTTAATTGTGCCTTTTTAGATTAGCGTGCCTTAAATTTACTTTCCATTTGCGTTATTAGAATTAGAAACCAAATCCAAATCTTTTATGATAATCAAGCTCGATTCCCGACATAAACGTGAATTTCCATTCACCTCTCACCGAGGAGAACGATACCCGTGTTGATTACTTATTATTCTTTCCTAAGGATAATTTGTATGATACTTTGCTTACGTATATGTATTTTATATATATTATACATTTGAGGGTTATTTGTTTGATACGTATTTAGACGATTATCAAAATGGCGCCGCTGCCGGGGAGAGGTGTAGCGATTTTTACGGAATTGTTTGTATTCGAGCCTTGAAGATCCTTTCCCCGTGAAAGTTTTCGTTTTATTTTATATAAAATTACAAAAATATTTTACACTTCTATTCTTATTTTTCTTTTATTTTAATATTGAAAATAACCGTTTGTTAATTGTCGTTTCGGCTCTTCTTTGGTTAACTAACTATAAGAGAGGTATAATTAGGGTCGATCCTACGAGCTTCGACCCGAAAGGAGAAGGTTTTTAAAAGCTTCGCGCTTACCCGCTCCTCCGCTTCTTTGTACGTTTTCTAGAGAGCTACCGTACACTTTTGACTTTCGGTTACCAAAAATATTTTTCTTGTTTAAAATACATAAAAAATTCAAAAATACTCTTCTTAATCTCATTTGTTTAATTCTTATGTCGACACTCACCCCACGTAGTTGTTTTAAGTGTGGTGGCCCGTTTGGTGATATGTTTCAACGGTGTACTTGTGTGCGGTGTAGAAGAAATTACATGGATGAAGTCTGTTCTGTATGCTGTTTTGGAGATGGAGATTCATTCGCTTATGATCCAAATCTGAATTCTTTCAATGATTCTCCAAATATTTCCGACTACCCTCCACAACCCCAGTACCAGACGTATTATTATAAGTTATGTGGGAACGATGCTCACTATGGTTATGATTGTCCACCTCAGGTTTCGTTTATCTATAATCAGGACCCGTGTTTCAATCAAAACTTTGATAATAATAATTTTCCACAAACTTCACCAAGTTTTCCACATCAATATCTTTGTTGTGAGAACTGCGGGGGTCCTCATGAAAGTTTTCAATGTCAACCGATGAATCAAAATTACTATGAACCTAATCTTTGTTATAATTCTAATTCTTCCGGTTTTGACCAATTCCAACCCCCGCAATATTCCGTTGTTCATCAACCCCCTCAAGAAACGAGTACAGAAATGTTGCAAGCTAGAGAAAATATAATGGAAGCTATACAAGCCTTTTTAAAGAAGTATGATCAAATACCTCCTAAAGAAAAGAGTATGGCTTTATTGCTAGCTGAGGAGAGATTTCTTAAAATTAAGCAAGCTGTGAAAGAAGAGCAAAATCAACCAGATAATATACAAGAATTGCTACACAAACTTATTAATGATTTGCAAATTCTTAATAGAATTCAACTAAAACAAGAAGAGCAGACAGCTAAAGTTAGTTCTTAATATTGGAAGCCTCCTATTGTCTATGATGACGATGACGAGGAAAGTTCTATTCCTTTGAGAGATATTATTTCTGAACTTCCTCTGTCAGTTGCAATCACACCCGACTTACCGATTACGGACTCTCTCATAATGGAGGATAAGCATCTTAACACTATTCTGGAAACGGAATCGGACGAAGTAATAAAGTTTAGTGTTGAGAACCTTGTTCTAATCCCAAGTGAGTCCGAGGATACATCTGAGAGTAATAGTGATTGTGATTTACCTTCGTGTGATGATTTCTCTCCCATTAACGTTTCTAAGGAAAAATTCGTGACTTTCTCTAACCCTCTTTTCGATTCCAATAATGATTTTACCTCTAGTGATGACGAGTCACTATCCGATGAGGACGTTCCGGAAGATAATGTTAAAATTTACTCGAACCCTCTTTTCAAATTCGATGACGAATACATCTCTAGTGACGTAAATCCTATTTTTGATGAGGTGTTAGAGAACATCGAGAGTAAGGACTCTTATGTTTCTAACCTTGATAAGCCGGCTTTTCTTGTTACACGTCTTTCCGATTTTAATGAGGATGAATGTTTCATCCCAGGTGGCGACGTTGATGAGATTGAGTTTCTACTTCACCATGATCCGTCTACTCCTAAGTTAAGCATTACTTCCATTCTCGAGGGGTTCACTGATGAACCACCTCTCAAAGAGAATGATGATTTATTTGATTTAGAATCTAAAGAAAATGAATGGAAGAAGATTTTGTACGATGCTCCAATTGATGATTTGATGACCGAGGACAAAGTTTTCGACCCCGACATTCATGAGAAAAAAATTTCTCCAACATATGTGAGCTTACCCTTTAAGGATCGCCATTATCTTTCTTTTACATATGTTATCCGAATTTTTCTTCCTTATTTCACTTATCCGGTGAATTCTTCTCTTCCTCTCTCTTCCGAGAGTGAGGATATCATTTTTGACCCCGGCATCTCCACTTTTCATTTTTCTTCTTTAGAGCTGGTGGCATATGAATATTCGATGGAAGTTTGCTCTTCCACTTGTTTCGTCCCTAATATCACGATGATATAGGGAGAGTCAAGCTAGAGACTCGGACAAAAACAAGCGCTTCGTGGGTGGCAACCCATGCTTATCCCAAGTAATAGTATATTAGTATAATATTTATTAATAAGTGTGATGTGAGGAGGCTCGCCTCTTCCTTTCTCGTGTTTCGTGTTTTGTGTCAAGGATTGCCCGGATTATGAAGACTCTCGTGCTCGTGGTTTTGTCCATCGTTCACTCGATCTTCAATCCTTCGCATGCTTATATACGGGAATCCGATATCCTAGATCTTATTGATTAAACGTTTATCTATTAGCATAATTAATAAACGGCTTTAGATTTGCGTAGAGACCCCTTAATATTTGGATTATGCCTTGAAATTAGTATGGGGGTGACAGTCTCACATTGAGGACAATGTGTAGTTCTAGTATGGGGGGATCTTTCGATTTGGTCTTACTTGCATTTGCCTTGTCTTCACGTAACTCCGTTTTTCCACCAAAAATATGTGATTTTATGCCAAAATTTAAAAAAAATCTATTTTTGATGAGGTGTTAGAGAACATCGAGACTAAGGACTCTTATGTTTCTAACCTTGATGAGCCGACTTTGCTTGTCACACGTCTTTCTGATTTTAATAAGGATGAATGTTTCAACCCAGGTGGCGACGTTGATGAGATTGAGTTTCTACTTCACCATGATCAGTCTACTCCTAAGTTAAGCGTTGCTTCCATTCTCGAGGGGTTCACCGATGAACCACCTCTCGAAGAGAATGATGATTTATTTGATTTGGAATCTAAATAAAATGAATGAAAGAAGATTTTGTACGATGCTCCAATTGATGATTTGATGACCGAGGACAAAGTTTTCGACCCCGACATTCATGAGAAAAAATTTTCTCCAACATATGTGAGCTTACCCTTTAAGGATCGCCATTATCTTTCTTTCACATATGTTATCCGAATTTTTCTTCCTTATTTCACTTATCCGGTGAATTCTTCTCTTCCTCTCTCTTCCGAGAGTGAGGATATCATTTTTGACCCCGGCATCTCCGCTTTTCATTTTTCTTCTTTAGAGCCGGTGGCATATGAATATCCGATGGAAGTTTGCTCTTCCACTTGTTTCGTCCCTAATATCACGATGATATAGGGAGAGTCAAGCTAGAGACTCGCACAAAAACAAGCGCTTCGTGGGTGGCAACCCATGCTTATCCCTAGTAGTAGTATATTAGTATAATATTTATTAATAAGTGTGATGTGAGGAGGCTCGCCTCTTCCTTTCTCGTGTTTCGTGTTTTGTGTTTTATGTCCAGGATTGCCCGGATTATGAAGACTCTCGTGCTCGTGGTTTTGTCCATCGTTCACTCGATCTTCAATCCTTCGCATGCTTATATATGGGAATCCGATATCCTAGATCTTATTGATTAACGTTTATCTATTAGCATAATTAATAAACGGCTTTAGATTTGCGTAGAGACCCCTTAATATTTGGATTATGCCTTGAAATTAGTATGGGGGTGACAGTCTCACATTGAGGACAATGTGTAGTTCTAGTATGGGGGATCTTTCGATTTGGTCTTACTTGTATTTGCCTTGTCTTCACGTAACTCCGTTTTTCCACCAAAAATATGTGATTTTATGCCAAAATTAAAAAAAATTCAAAAATAGAATAAGTTTTTTGACACGTAGTTTTGTCTTTTTAAGAGTAGATTTTGACTTGATCGAGCATGTTGCGCTCTAGCTTGCCCCTTAACTTATATAAATTTAAGATCTTGCTAGTCTTTTATACAAGAAGCTTTAAAACGCGAGTTCTAGCTTGAAAAAGCCAAGAGATTGCAAGTTTCCATGATAGACTTTAAATATGCAAAGCTTGTTTTATTAGACTAAGCATTCGTGGATCTTTTGAGTAAAGATTTTAAATTAGCGAAGAACGAGAAATGATAGAGTTTTATATAAGTTAGATGCTAAACATAGAGTAGTTGGATCTCTTTAAAGCTCATAGAGGTTAATTGTGGTTTTTTGCTCCCATCAGCTTAATAAATATTATATAATTGTTGAATAAATAAAGTTACTTAGGTTTTTGCAATTCTTAGTTTAAATCACTTCGTAGAGATTCCTTTTGGTGAAAGTAAGGTTCACATCGAGGTTTTGTCAGTGTTGTGGGGAAATAGGTTACCGATTCTTAACGGCTTGCTACCGTTGTCTATGTAGTTAAAAGACCACATGACTTGAAATTTGGCTATAATAATAATAATTATTATGTAATAAACTAAAGCCAAAATAAGACCACTACCTCTTGCCGGCTCACAACCAATGTGGTAGTCGTTTAAAGGGTGGAGATAATAATAATAATAAAAAAAACTGTGGGCTGATAAAAGTTTACTGTCTCTTGCCGGCTCACAACCGATGTGGTAGTCTTCAAAAGAAGGCCCATAGTAAGAATAATAATCCGAGACTGATAAAAGTTTGCTGCATCTTGCCGGCTCACAACCGATGTTGCAGCCTTCAAAAAGGTTGAGGATCACCGAGGTCGAAATAAGACTCATGGACCATGGTCGGATCGCATACCGATGTGGCAGTTGTTTAAAGGACCAAGATTTAATAATGTTGCAATAATAATAATAAAGCCAAATTTCGACTCCGGGGTTATCTAAATAAACCTCTGTCTCTGGACTCGTAGTTGAGTTGGTTCGGATGAAATAAAAAGGATAACCCCTAAATCATGCGAAATTAGAAGCTTAATGTGGACCTTATTCTTACCATATCGTCTCTTTAGGAAATGATTTCAAACTAATTGTGGTCTAAACCGGGTATACTTTATATAAATAAGAATTTAATTTATTTGTCGCCAATAATAATAAAATCTTTAGAGGATTTAGGAATAAGGGAGTGGAAAGTAGCTATGCATACACAATTAGCATTTATGAGTAGTGTTAGCATCTTAACTTGTATTTAACAATGATTTTGTTTTTAAGCTTGGTTTGGGCAGGTGAAAAATCGAGGACGATGAATTTATCCTTTTAGTGTTTCTTGTTCCGTAAAGTTATGATATGTATGAATGATAATAATAAATGCATAAAAATGGTAAAACGGGGGGGCTTTTCAAAGCTAGTAATTTCTTAATCCTCTTAGATGAACACTTAGCTACTTTTCAAGGTAATTAGTCTAAGGGGGTTGAAATTTTTAGTTTTCTAAGTTTGTATTTATGACCTTGCGTGAGGACACGACAATAGCTTAGTATGGGGGATTTTGGTATGTGCTTAAATACACATACCTTTTGCCTAATTAAAAGAGCTAAAAAGACCAATAATGACCAAAAATACATAAAAAATGCATTGTATATTTGTATTTCGTGAAATGTGTCTTGTAGGTAGGGATATGTCACAAAAAGGATAAAAAAACAAAGCAAAACGAACAAAACAAGCACGAGAATGGAAAGAGTGAAATAAATCAAAGCCGAAGGCGTATACATCTTTAAATGGGCCAACCCGTACCCATTTAATGGGTCGGGTCAGACCATTAAGAATGATACTATATACCTTAAGCCTTTTATAAGCCTTAAATACATAAATCCAAATCCATTAAAACCAATAACCCATTTTGGCCCATGAAAACAAAGTCAAAGCCAAACCTGGTCAAAAAGTCCAATGAATAAACACGCCGGGTCAACTTTTACTGTAGCCTCATCCCTTTCCCTCCTATTTTTACTCAACACACACGTAGGGTAAATCTCCCTTCACCCACTTGCTTCAATGCTTCCATGCTTCTAGAAGGAAAGACTGCCACCTATGACACCACTTAGCCACGCTGGCGATCCTAAACAATGCTATTGGTCATTGATGCGTGGAAGTGATCCAAGGGATTAAACGAATGGATTGGAAGGTTGCTAGAAGATTAAGGGCTAGGATTGATGGATTGGGGAGCGTCTCAAGGGCTAGAAGCTTCATCATCTCACTATAAATAATGAGGCAAATCACACAGGGAAGAGCAACTAGTTTTAGGAGTAGTGTAAAATAGCTCTTTATGTAATTTTTAGCTTATTTCTGCTTAAAGTATTTAATTAATGTAATTTTACATTTTAAGCTTGTAATCTTTTCAAGTCATTAATAAAAAATTTAGTGTTCATTTAACTTCGTGTTTAATTCATGTTTTTACTTTATGCAATTATGGTTTAAAATCAATCTAATAGGCTCAATAAGCTCTTAATTACTTAATAAGCTATCATTCATTCAGTTAAGCTTGCTTTAAGCTTAACTGGATAAGCAGTTTTATTAAATCCATTCAAATTGATTGAATAAGCCACTTGGAAGATAAGCCAGAGAAGTAAGGGCTTATAGGGCTTATTCTTAGCTTATTATTTAAGCTAGCATTGTAGATTAGCTCATTTGAGCATTTGTTTATATCCCTGTTTAGCTGGGACAAAGGTACTCTCTCATTTACTATTTTTAGCTTATTTACTCATTCAGCTTATTGCCTGCTTATTTCTGCTTATAATATGCTTATTTGAGTTCATTCAGTCTTTAGTTAGATTATTTCATTTAGTTTTTAGTTCTGTTTAAGTTTAATGTAAGTTTTCAATAAATCTGTCCAATTAGTTGTCTAAAATGCTTTTTAATCTAGCTTATTAAATAGGCTTATTTCTCAAAGGTTTTTGCTTATTTGTTCTTAATTTTCATAAAACTTAATCTGTTTTTACATTCCACAGCTTATCTTGATCTGTTTTATTGTAGAAATGAAAATCCAAAAGTTAAAGGAGTGTTTGGGATAGGAATTTAAATAAGGAAAAATAAGGTGTAAACTGTTTTTGGTAATCATAACAGGTTTCATAAGCTTTTAATAAGTCTAAATGTTAGTTTTCTCAAGTTTAGATTAAGTTTTATTAAGTCTTTAGGTTTATTAAATCAAAGAGTCAAAACTGCTAGTCCTTATGCTACTTAATCTACTTATTTGTCTAGATTCTTAAATGTATGCTTGAGGTATGGTTTTAAAGCTTAAATTTAGCTGCATTTGTATTTTTATAAATCTGTTTTAGGTCATTAGTAGTTGGAAAAGCAATTTAATCATTTTAGGCTAAAACAGTCAAGTAGTGCTAGTTTGTGATTTGAGTTTAAATGTCCCTAATGTGCAGATAAACTGAGGTCATTCCCTAGCTTAATGAAGGTCAGTTTTTGTTTAGTTTAGCTTAATGTAGTCTTAGCTTAATCTGTTTTAAGTTTTTAGGCTGTCAAGTTAGCTTTTAAGTCTTAAAATTAAGCTTAAAATCTGTCATTTTCTTCAAAAAACCAAAATCATAAGCAGTTGTATCTGTCTTTCATTTCATTTTTCTAGCTTGTTTTCTAAACCTCTTAGCTTAATCCTAGCTTATTTGAGTTAAGTAATACATGTTCTAAATCTGTTTTTGGGAATTAGTTTAATAGTAGTCCTTATTAATTCATTTTCTTTGCTTAAGAGTAGTAGTATTAGTCTTTTTATAGTCTGTCAAAGTCCTTAGGACTGTTTTTAAGTTTGTTGTCACTTTGCCTTTTAAAGGTCTTTTAGCTTATTGATTTTGCTTATATCTAGTGTCTAGTGCTTATTACTATGTAGGATTTAGTTCTGTTTCAACTTGCTTTAGTTTTTTTCTAGCTTATTGTGTTTTAAAAAGCCAAATAGTTTAGCTTATCTTTTAAGTAGTAAAAAGCCAAAACTGTCATGTTTCAAGTAGCTTTTTCCAGCTTATTTTTAAGTTTTGTCAAAAATCCATTTATTAAAAGTTTCTTATTTTTGTCTTAAGTTTAGCTTTTCAAAAAAGAAAATAGTAAAAAAAATGTTTTATCAAAAATGGTGGCCATAGGTTTCGAGCCTGAGACTTCCCCTTCACACACACATGCACTTTGCCATCTGCCCAAGGGACTTTTTTATTTACTTCTTTGCTCCATTTATATGTTAAATGCATTTCCAAGTTTATGCTTATTAGCTTATTTGCTTTTTAACTGCTTATTGTCTTTAGCTTATTTTCCAGTTTTATTTTTTTAAAGTTTTAAATAGTTAAAAGCATCTTTCTTAAAGTTTTCAAATTATTATAAATTAGTTTAATATTTTTAATAATATTTTTAGATTAAATTAGTGTTAAATTCATAAAAAATAAAATAAAAGTCTAAAAAATATAATTTATTTTTCAAAAATTATTTTTTATACATTTAGGACTTTTAGATTTGAAATTTACATTTTTAGAGGTAAAATTTGATAATTTAGGTTTTTAGTCGCGTTTTTAAATTCTCGTTATCGTTTTAATGCTTAATGTTTTAATTGTGCCTTTTTAGATTAGCATGCCTTAAATTTACTTTTCATTTGCGTTATTAGAATTAGAAACCAAATCCAAATCTTTTATGATAATCAAGCTCGATTCCCGACATAAACGTGAATTTCCATTCACCTCTCACCGAGAAGAACGATACCCGTGTTGATTACTTATTATTCTTTCCTAAGGATAATTTGTATGATACTTTGCTTACGTATATGTATTTTATATATATTATACATTTGAGGGTTATTTATTTGATACGTATTTAAACAATTATCAAGTATGAAACCATTGACATTATTGTCAAAAGCGTCAATCCTTTTAACCACAGTTCCCTTGTAAAAACTGATCTTATACTTATGTGGCAACAGAGGTAAACTGCCATTGTTTTCATCAAGGGCAAAGTTGGAGATAGAATAACACTGGCCTTCTTGGAACAACGGTTTAAAGCGAAACATCCACTCCTTTTTGATAAATACTTGTATTCTACTATTGTGAAGGAAATTAATTAAAACATATAAATTTTAATTCTACTATATAAGTAAACATATTCTTTTTTTATTTTCACACCATGATAGATACCTGAGAATCTTGTAACACCATATCTAGACTGTATGGGTTATGAGCCTCATTCATCATATGGGAGTGCCATAGTGAAATGAAACGCCCCTGAATTGTGATGTTGTCTAGCATTGGATCAACATCTTTAAGCATGGTGATGTTGTTTGCATCAACAACTCCTAAAATTGAAGAAAGATACTGACAATTATATATCAATCATATAATAAACAACTTATTTTTGTATAACCATGATTAAATTGTATCACTTTCAAAAAAAACAAAAAACCTTTTCACCATTATATATTCACTAGATTTACACACATCTTATTTACCATTACATATCACCATTATATTTCATTCAAATTGCAATAAAGATAATCACTATCATATATCTCTCAAATCACATACTACTTAATCACCATTATATATCATTCATCATTATAGACCATCTAAGAATCATTACACAGATAATAATCAGTACATCTCTTTCAAAAAATTCACAACTTCATCACCATTATAGACCATCTAAGAATCATTATATCAGAAAAGTATAAGTACAAAAAAAATTCAAATAAAAACAGTATACTATCTTACAAAAAATAGCATAAAAATGATATAAAAAACCCATAAATTGACAACAAAACATAATGTTAAGAATACCAACCTTTGTCCTTTCTGTAAACAACAGCTTCATGAATCTAAACTACTTTGCTTGCAATTGGAAAACCTATCATTATGCTTAAAATTTTACTTTGTGTATCAATGGATGTGATTACTGGTTTTCTATCACTATGTATTTATAGATTAAGATTAGGGTTTTTAGAGACATTGGTGATAAGAATGTAAAGGATTGTTTGAATTTAAAATAATCCATGATTACATGGATAACACCGATATTGTGATATTTTCTGTTTTTGTGAATTGAAAGGTGATTGATATAATTTGAAACGGTTTTTCTTCACATGTGAAATTTGTGAACGCAATACAATAAATCAGTAACCTATATTACAATTGTTGGTTTAAATTTGGGATGAATTTTTAGGGAGATAAGTTAGGTTTTAATGGGGAGTGAATTTTAAGGATATCAGATTGGTTGATTGAACTTTCAAACAGAATATTTATCTAAATGTCAATACGATGAGGTTTGTTTATATGTGACTTTTAGTATATTTTTTAAAGCATACTTGATTGTTTTAACATTGCCTACAACCATTGGCCTTATTCCATGGTTGAGGCGTTTTGTTTTACAAAATAACCACACGAGTCGAATCTGCCAAGGGCCAATAATTTTTCAAACATTTCTGGATAATCATGCTTGATGTGTATCCATGTAGGCAATGAGGTGGCATCTAGTAGGCATTAGTGACATGGACAGCTTGATGACATGTCTTTAATGACGTGTCATAAACTATCCAATATTTAAGGTATAACATTAATATATATATATATATATATATATATATATATATATATATATATATATACATACACACACACACAATAAAAGCAATAAAAACTAGCTTGGTGAACTATAAAATTACAATTTGATAACAATTTACATGATTTAACACTATCATGAGCATATATTTTTTGTTATGTATACATACGATTATATCGGATCCCCGCTCTGTGCTGCGGGACGATTGGTGGGCTTATCGCACGATTCACTAAACTCCACTATTCTGAAAGTCGCAGCGCAATTTGACTGGATTAGATGATGAGCGGCAATCACAGAACTGTCCATGGCAGCTGAGTCAAATTGATCAGCAGATGTCGAAATTGACTTTAGTTGACTATAGCCTTAATAATACCGCCAAAAAAACCACCATTTTTAAATTTAGACAGATAATCTGATCTGAAGGAAAAAGAATTAAGCAAACATAGTACTGAAAATATATTTTAAGTATATAAAGGTGTTGCTAAAATTACCACCTTGAAGCCGAAGATGAGAACACACCTAAATTCTATCTTTAACAAATAACATCTCACACATTCTGAGTTATGTCTAAAACACACACTCAGTAATGAAAGCTAACCTAGTCTTTACTTTTCACCATGTTACGCTCTTGTTGCAGCTTTATGGGTGTTTGCATAGAATATTACTTTCGCACAGCTATATGGGTGTCTCATAATGGGGCACAGTTCTCTATATATAGTTTTAAATTGTTGTTGACACATTGGGTAGAACTATAGCCTGTTCTAAAGTCTTACAGAACAACCTAATACTGGTGGCATCATTAGGATAGGAGTTTATAAAAAAAAAGGTTATCAACCATCGACTTAAAGAATGCATACTAGACCAAAAGTCACAGCTTGGTAGATTTGATCCCGATGTGGGTTTCGTGTTTGGCAACAGTTCCAGGCCACTACAACGGATTCTAGAAGAATAAAAAATGCCGCCACTTAAAGAACTGATTTCGCTGCGATAGTTTCCTTATGCAGCAACAATCTACAGTTGAAACAACAACAAAAATTAGTAAAGAACACTTAAAACTAACATACATGATACAATAGCATTATCTCTAGCTTCTGCTTATCCTCATCTTATTTTGGATAGATAGGACAATTTTGAATTATGAAGGGTTATTGACAGAAAGAAACAAGCAAATTTATATTAAATCATATAAAACAAATTAAATATGCCTCAACAAACAGCAGAAGATACTGATTAACATACCTTTAGTGCAAGAATTCAATGTTAGAACTTTTAGGTCCTCGAACTTCTGATGGGCTTTCAAACAATCTTCCTATTAATCCTCCTAATGCCAAATCTAAGTCACGTAATAGATATCAAAAAGTAGTTCAGTAAACATGATCAGCTTGGTGTGAACATCAACGTCGCTTTATGAATAATTAGCAAAGAAGTAATTAAGCTTAAATTTAAGCGGAAAAGTTTTAGCAACCACCGCTTTCTGAAAAACAATTTTGAGCTTTGATTTTACCATGATCATCACACGACATGATCATCACACGCCGCCCCATTTCATGCACCTGAAAATTGCACAAACGCTTCACATATTTAAATTTTTACCGGTTGAATCACCATCTTTCACTTGACATAGTGCTAGTACTTTTCCCTATAATAAGTGAAGTGTTGTTACCTTAACAAAGATTTGAGTCGATTTTTGTTATAGGAGTGGCACTATTTTACTGTTCATTAGCCGATTATGTGAATGGAACTAAGCCAAGATTTGTGTCACTCCACATACATCTCATATCTATCTAATCTCTTAATTGTGTCATGTCTATGAAGCTTAGATAGTTTCAGAATCAAAAAAACTAGATACATCTGCCATGGCTGCAAACATAATGGTTTGCCACGCCAAGACGCGAAAGATCACAGCTTTAGTCGACCATTTTTAGATTCATCATAGCCCCCTATAATCAGTATTAGCATCGTTGTAAGAATCGAAGAAAGTGGATACATATGCAATGGCTGCAAACCTGATTATTTGCCACACCAAGATGCGAACGATCAGAAAACACCAAGGCAAATATGAGTCGAAGCAACACACATTTAGCAAACAGGAAGCTTAATTCTTATGCCTTTTCCTCTTTATCTGTTTTCCCAAAAACGTGCCAGTATAACACGCAAACCACAAACAACCATAATTTTCAAATTCAGTCTCTTTTTTAATTATAAGACGCGTATAGGCAATGAATCGAAAAAAGACGATATATCCGCCATGGCTGCAAGCATAGGAAGCTTACCCCGCCACGACACAAACACTCTCGGGTGCTACTGGCATGTTTAAGCCAGGGAACATGTGCTTCCACTGATGCCTTGTTCCCCAAAAACCTAAATCAAAACCACAATAATATGTATAAGAATCATCTACAAATCATAAGTTATGGATAAGCCATAACCTCAACTAAGCAATTTCATAAGCCCAAAAAAGTAACCTTATCAGCTTTAGAGAAACTAAATAAGCTCATAAGGTAGGAATATACGGTAATCCAAACACTCCCTAACAGAATAACAAAACCCACATAAAAAAGCACTGTCAAACATTGGAAACTCTTTTCACATACCCTAATCCTAAATACTCCTCCAAAAAATAAAAGAATGAATTATGTAATTTCAGAATAAGTTTGCAATTACTGTTGTTCTCACCTCTTCCCCCCCCCCCCCTATTTAATATGTAATTCTTCTTTTTTCTACATAACCAGCTTCCAAATTTTTTAAAATATACTAAACAAAAATTTCCTATTATTCAAAAAACAAACCCTAACAAAAACAACCGTCCATGACATCCCACCAAACAACAAATCACATACCCACACTGATCAATAAGAGAGCGAAAGGATCGGTTAGAGATAGAGAGAGAGAGAATTAAAGTTCTGTTGTATGTGTTTGGTGTGTATTTTTTGTTAATGTGAAAGAAAAAGAGAGAAACATATATACACGTACCCAATACGTGTATGAAAACGGGTTATAATAAAAGCGGGTCAGGTCAGAGATAATAAATGCGCAGGTCGGGTCAGATGTGGGTCGGGATAGGGTTGAGTCAGCATTGAATGCACCCGGCAATCCTTGTTTTTGTTGGTTTATACAATTGCATAAATAAGTGACCATCTTTTTATTTTAGGTCATCCTAAAATAATTGTCCCTTTTGCGTTTCAAGTTTCAACTAATAAAAAGAGATTTTATTTTACGACGGGGAGTATAAATCAAATAAAATTTGTTTTTCAAATAAGGAAATGCAATTTTCATGGCACATCCTTCAATCCAAAAATTAATCCATGTAATCACTACTACATATAAAGTAAAAACATATCTCTCTCATTAAATGCATATAAATTTTAAAGCTTATGGTACAACTCTTAAATACACAAAACTTAATTTTAACTTATACAACTTATAAAGCTTATGGTACATCTCTCTCTTATTAATTACTAAACATTTCTTTAACTAATACACACTTATATGCACATTGTACAAGTTAATATAGGACGTCGGTTACAAAAATTGAATTGAATGTTGTCATTATGATCATCCCACTACTAATATTAAAGTGTTGTTTGCATTAGTGAATTTTCTAATTCGGTTTCGTCAATGATATCATTATCAAAATCTAAAAATGCAAAAACTTAATTTTTTTTCTTTTCAAAGATATTATTCACAAACTTTTTCCTTTAAGTCACGTTTTTGAAAAATATAATTTACAAACTGCTACTCCATTTAAGTTTTTGCAAGTTACATAAACTAGACGTGTACGCGTGCATAGCGATGAAATTTTATAGCGGTATATAGTTATAATTTAGATATTGTGATTAAGTGTTTCATGTAACGTTATTGAAATATGGATCGGGATTGAGATGAATTTGTAAAAGAAGATAAAGGTTCTGTATGATGAATTTTTAAAGAGAAGACAAATTAGAGTTGTCATGCATAATTCGTAGGATGAATTTGGGAACCAATAAATAAGATATGAGTTCAGAATTTGGTCCACTTTATTGCTCGCTGCCGTTTTCATTACAAGTACCTTTCAACGCTAATTATTACAACATCGTAACTACTTACTATCATTTTTGTATCGTCATTACATCTTGATGCACATGTACTTAACATTTTGATATGAAATGGTGTCCGATAAAATTATTCCCTAAAATTTTCGTCATTCGTAAAATCGTTATCACGAAAAACATGTAATCAAAAAATATTGCCTGTCAAAACTTTTGATTACAGAGTACCTGCCGTCGCATCGCGCGAGTACCTGCTAGTGTTTAAAAGACATAAAAACATGGTTATGTTTTTCAATTGCTTCCGTTTACATACAAAAATCCAACAAATAAGGTTAATTCTAGAAGTCTATATATAGATATGAAAAATAAGTATCACATGTGCTATTCTACTGCTCCACTATACATCATGCGTGTGATGTAATATTCATTGGATGGAATATATTCACTATTTGAGTGCTTACTATATACTAGTATATAAGAATGCAAAGACTCTTCCCTATTCTCTCATCAACTACCTAAAACCCTAAAACATCCTCAAGTATTTGAATCTCAGCATACACGTTTTCTTTATAGTTCGTCATGACAAAAGTGTACGCAGAGACCATTATTCCTGTTCATGGATCCTCATCAACACGTAAGAATCCTGTTGTCTTTACAGTTTGGAAGAAGTCTCTCGTGTTTAACTGCGATGGATTCACAGTGTATGATTCTAAAGGTAATCTTGTGTATCGAGTAGACAACTATGTCGCAGGAGGAAATGGTGAGATTGTTCTCATGAATGCCTCAGGCCGCGCTCTTTACACCATCTGTCGCAAGGTATTATTTCCATTTTTTGTGATATATCGCAAGGTTTCATTTCATACTATTTATATATTTACTAAGAAGGTGATTATTGTTATTAACAGAAGTTAAGCCTATCGGATAGCTGGATGGTGTATGAAGGAGAAACGTTGGTAAAACCACAGTTTATAGTGAAGAAACATCTGAACCGTCTTAACACCAAGTCCCTCGCATATGTGAGCCTAACAGGATCATCTGGATATAACAATGTTACCAATAATAGAAATGTCATATATGAGATTGAACGACCATACACTCAGAAATGTTGTGTCGTGTATGATGACAAGCGACACTGTGTTGCAGAGATACGGCGGAAAGAGGCCAAGACAGGAGTTTCACTTGGGGGAGATGTTTTTAATTTGGTTGTACAGCCTCTAGTCCATCCCAACATAGCCATGGCCTTGGTGATTGCGTTATATCAAATGTTTGGTTCTTCTAGACATTTTTTAACATAATATTCAACCAGACAACCCAAAATGTAGTGCAGAAAATAAATAAAGTTACAACCCTTTGATGTCATATAAAGATAGAAAAGTTAACATCAATACATGACTTAGTTGGTTCTTCATGTTAACCTTGATGGCCTAATAATGCGTATTCATGATGTGCGGCTATCTAATTCTTTAAGTATAAACATTTTTAATCGATTTAATCCATCATTGGTACCACAATGTGACAGTCATATGCGCATTTACATATTTAACGAATTGCTTTTGTCAATCTTATATAGATTATACCTCTTCTTTTTTACGATCACAGAAACAATTACGTGTTGTAATAAGAAATCGCAATTAGCTTGTTCGAGTTATACCTAACTAGCGGAGTGCCGCTTTGTCCTAGTTGACTTTGAACGTTTGCTGAACCCTCCCTTTGGCGATTTAAGCGACAAACCGAAACCCTAATTAGTTTTCAACCGATTTTAAATTCTAAATCGCTTAATTTTTTTATCCTTAATTGTTCTCTGGTTCTTTTAATCTCCTGATCGTCTTGTCTAGTTGGTTCTAACAAGCCCTCAATCAATTCATTGATTAGGGTTTTGGTCGGATCAATTTACAATCGATTTAGGGTTTAATTTAATCACTGATTTACTGCTTTGTTTCCTCGTTTGGGTTCGTTGACGCTAATTATGTTAGGGTTTTATTTGCTTGTTTACTGTGGTTTGTGGGGTTGTTGAGATATTGTATCATGTCGTTCGGAGTCTGATTGCATGGTTTAAGTATGAAGAGTGGTTTTATGGATTCGGGAGGGAGGAACAATAATCATAAGAATAGGGACAATTATTGATCATCATGTGAGTGGTATGGTTAACCATGAAGTTTCTGTGGAGGATGTCTCGAGTGGTATGGTTAACCATGATGTTTCTATGGCTGCTAAGATCAATGATATGGAACGCAAAATGCTTGAAGGTAAGTGATAGGTCCCGACTCAGAGCTTAAAATAAAATAGATAGTATTCTTTTAGGGTGAGAATGAACCACAATTTTCTTTGATAATAATCTCGTCCCTTCCATTTTATTTGATAGAGTTTAAATTTAAATACAAAGAAAGATGACAACTAAGAGGTGTAACCATCCCATTAAAAAACTAGGAAGACAAATAGAACAAGCATTAAAATTAGGAAGTAATGCTACTAAACTAATGCTAACATGAGAAATAAATGTGAATTCTCAAGTCTCATGCAGGCATGTCATGGTTTTCATGACTTTATTTAGACCCATCAATACCCTCCTCTTAAGAAGAACTTTGACCTCAAAGTTCACGTTGATAAACAAACGTCTCGCAATCGCCCTCGTCTAAATCATAAACTTTGAAGGTACTTTGCATAACCAGTAGTTGTGGTCCTTTGCACTTGTGACCTACATTAAATTTTTCATCACAATTAAAACATACAGATTGAGCCCTTTTCTTTTCCATCTCGTCCCAAGTGAGCCGCTTCATAGTGGTGTTCTTTGTTGCTCCTACCGAGGATGCTTGCTTGATGGGTGACAATCGATTCAATTGTTCATCTCTCATCCGAGCAAGACTCGTAGCATCCTTTAAATTCGTTGGCTTGAACATTCGAATTCCATATGCAATTTCAGGTTTAAGACCACCTACGCATGTGCCAACAAGCGCCTTTTCAGTCCATCCTCGAACTCAATTTCCTAACCTCTCAAACTCCTTTTGATATTCTCGAAAGGGGCCCGTTTGTTGTACCTTTTAAAGAGCTTTATCGAAGTCCTCACAATCCGTTGGACCAAATCGAGACCACAACTCTTCATAAATAATATCCCATGTTACTTCTTTCTCTTACTCTTGGTAAGCCTTACGTAACCATCGACACCATTCGTTTGCTTCACTTTGCAAATGGTACGAAGCTAATGACATCTTTTGTGTTATAGGGGTGCCTTGGTATTCAAAGAATTGATCAACTTTAGTGAACCATTCAGTAGGATCCTCATCACCACGGTATGTTGGAACTCAAGTTTGGTCAACTTTGAATAAAACATTGACCTCGCTGCTTGTTTTTAGTTATCACCACCTTTTATAGAAATAACCGCATCAAAAAGTGTTGTATAGTCATACAACAAACCAGAAACTAGCAGTGGAATCTCGACTTTATGAAGTACACGACACACAAACAAGACATATGTAACACGACAAAAAGTAAATGGTCACACGTACGCTCCTAACGATTTGTATATTAAGAACAAGTAAAAGAATACGGTACAATTATCCCTCCCCCTCACCTCTTTATTGTAGAGATTAGGGTGGAAGAAACCAACCCTAAACCGAGTTGTAAACTAGCTGCTGCTAGAAGAGAAAACAATCGACTCTTTTTTCTGCCTAGACTAAAGACATCGATTGTATATATAGAGTATATATAACCGACCTATAAATTTCCTAGTTAGGCTAAACTTGGACTAAACTTACACAATGACCCCCTAGACTTAATATTTATAAATTAATATGGATACTAAATATAACAATTTCCACCTTAGTACCATATTAGCCTATACCGATACTCAGCAAATTCAACCTATGCTGGA
This sequence comes from Tanacetum coccineum, assembly GCA_026074375.1. Taxonomy (NCBI): domain Eukaryota; kingdom Viridiplantae; phylum Streptophyta; class Magnoliopsida; order Asterales; family Asteraceae; genus Tanacetum; species Tanacetum coccineum. The sequence continues at coordinate 59,945 of BQNB010008037.1, forward strand.
ACCTTGGACCAGGGATAGCCTTTGACAAGGAACCTGTAGCAATACCCGCTACTATCTTTAGCTCGAATCCTGACTCTATCGTAAGTCCCTTTAGCCCAATAGCCTCCTTTGCAGCCTCCGTAATTGTCATATACCCCGCTTCAGTTGGCGACAAAGCCATCATGTGCAACATCGTAGCTTCTCAACTTCCTGCACATCCTTGTATCATTAACCCGTACTTTGTGATTAATCTACCCATGATAGTGATCGATCTTTCCATGGTGTAGTCAAAATCCACAAAAACATGTACGTTTGTCTGTAATCCATGATTAAACTTATCCAACATACCCACATCTGCAGATGCTATGTCAAGTCTCGTGCAGACGACCTGATACTCCTGGCTTCCAACCGCTTATATACATGACCACTTACCATTCTTTTCCACATCACAGTCCCCTGATAGACTACCCTCTAACGACAATATGAAGTGTCCCTTCAACAAAGTCTGTACCAACTTCCCATTGTAAAACCTGGACTGTGACACCCTCAGGGTATTACCACTCTGATCCCTGACTATCTCCATACCAAGTACATTCCCTTTGCTTTATCCAGCAAACCCTTGGTAGCCTAGATCTCAGCCTTGTATCCGCAAGAAAAAACCATATCATCTATATAGAGAAATAGATGCATGAACATACCTGGTGCATACTCCCAGTAATAGTCGTTTTTGTCTTCACTGCTCTTCTTGCATCCGTTGTTGAGCACATACACATCTGATGGAGCATCCCTTTCTTCTTTCAATCCAGTCTTCCACTTGGAAATCACCTCATAAGCAATTGTACCATTGAAAGTCAATGACTCATGTGCATATATCTTCACCACTGCAGCAACTGCAAAAGCAGCCTCATTACTGTCTTCTCTATAACTGAATAGTTCCCATGCTGAGTGTTGCTCCCTATCACGTGTTAAATGATAGTATATCAAATCCTGAGTTTGTACTCCCTATGAACCAACTACATGATCGACATTCCCATGAGGTTTCACCTTAAATATATGATCCTCCTATGGTTCTACCTCAAACTCAACTTCTTCCAACACCTGCACTGAACCTGTACCTACACCAGAATTAATGAGAGTTTTCTTATATTCCTCACTTTTATTGAAACCCATATTCTTATAAAGCACTACCTTTGAAGTAACATCATCTAACCTTCAAAGCTTATTGCCCACTATACCTTTATGGTATCCCAGGAATATGCACTTGACCTTAACCGGTTCAATCATCCCTTGCTTAATACTAGCAAGCCAACAAAAAAAAACCTAACATATCTATAGGCGTCTTAAATCCAATCGCTGATGATGGTGACCTTGTTTACTAGATATGTAAACATGGTTGTATCCTCTACCCAAAGAACCTTGGACAGACTAGACTGAATTAGAAAACAACGTACCTTAGCCAAGAGTGTGGCACGTTTGTTTCCTTAACCAACCCATTAATTGTTGTTGTAACCCTGTAACATCAAAATATTTGGTGACCCCACTCTTCGTACATTTTTGTGTTGACCTCTGATTACAAAATGTAGGATATTGGAAATCATAACACAATCGAATGACTAGTGAATTAGCCAAGTTCTAGAGAGAGAAAGTAAGAGATAACTTTTTAGTGAGAGAAAATGAACTTGTATTATGTAAATGACAAACCCACCTCTTCTATGGCATGGAAGAGGCTTATATAGTAACAATAAAACAGGCCATAAGGCTTTAGTAGTATGCTTACATGTTGGGTTTAATACCCAGCCCACTATTGAATGTTATACATTAACTACTTAACTACGAGCAACAATAAATAGTAAAATACATGGGGTGACTGAGTCTTTTTCTAATATCTAACAATCTCCCCCTAAAGGAGTTAACCCAAGAAAATACTAAATTAAGCTATGTAATGTTAATCTTGTGTTCAGCTCGTAGTCTTTGATTCTTCATGCATTGATTTCTTTGTACATAATGTAGTGATCTTGCTTAGTTCCTTTGACTTGTGTGATCTTTGAGCTTTCTTTGAGATCATCAGCCATAGTAAATCTCATAATCATCCTTGTTGTGGTATTGCCTCCATGTATTGTTGTGACCTTTGGACCGGCATGCTCACACTTTTATGGATCATGATAGCACATATCAGAGTTGCAGAAGCTGGGTTGTAGGTCTTTCGGTTATCATGATGTCTTTGATTAGGAACATCAAGTGTGAGCATGGGGTTGTGAATTGATATGTCTCATGCCTTCAGCTGCTACCGTCTACCGTTAAGAATTCCTGCAAGTATATGTTAGTGATAAACAAACGAACGTGTCTTTGTTTACTTTTGTTGAATAAGGTTGCAAGAACCATAGTTCCCCGTTATTCAGTATAAATACTGCCTGTGATCAGGTAAAATTCCGAAGAATCTCCTTGACAGGGTTTCGCATCTGCTTTAGCCATTCTCAACCCGGAGCGTCTCAAAGTAGACAAAGCACGAAGTGAGTGAACCAGTGAATTAAAAATCCACTGATTAATGAAAAATTAATTTAAAAGTCAATCGCGTGTCACTCAGAAAAGAGTTTTTATGACACATCGACGGTTTTATATCATAAAATCAAATTTCATCAGAAACACATTTGTTTTGAAAGATATACACAGTCAATGTGCTCGAAAATTAGTTTTTGAGCACATCGAAAGGTTTTTCAAAAACTATTTGTCAATTCACTGCCTAGAATAAGTTTGATTCATAAAGAATCGCACCATCGTTGCTTTCGATTTGTCACAAGTTTGATCCATAGTGGATCTCACATGTCACCCACCAAGAGCTTGTTTGATGTTGGCTCTAGAAGGATTTCCATCTTCATTGTGAGTACTTTCGTATCACTCGGAATTTCTGGCAATACCCCGAGGATAATACGTAGGACTCCTAGAATCTTTACTTGTTGTCACAATGTGTGATAAACAAGCATAGTTTGTATTAGTGTCCTAACGAGATTTATGGATGATCTCATGGCTCTAGACTCAATCGTGCACATTTAGTTTTTAGTAGTCGGAGGCTGGAGCAGAGTGCACCTTTTCAATATCGTCTAACTCGGAGTGAGAGAGACGATAGAAATGCGTTGATCTCCGTAAGAAATGAAACAAGAATCCTTTGAGGGATCTTGAGTGGCTATGAAGGGTTGTGCAGGGTATCACTTGGTCTATGATACTTGTCTTCAATGTCAGCAATCAACCATGTGATTCTGACAGCATATGTAGTGACCCGGTTTCTGCCTAATGTCACAAGAGGGCTGCTTTCTTTTCACCCTTTATCTTAACATTTCTTTTTAATTCTTTAACCCCTTCAGTGCTTACCGAGACTTCATTACTAATACCTAGTTGGGTGTGTTCCAGTACTATCTCCATCTCAGTCTACACTATTCCCTTAATCTCACATCACTCCTTTTGTAATCATACCTAAGGACTTCTACACTAACTAGTGGATTGTACCTAGGTAGATCCCTCTGGCTCTGGCTTGATCATGGGAACATGTACCTAACCTTACCATCCTTGTAACTCCGATAAAGTAAGTACATGGTCGGTCTTTTGGTACAGTTCACTTTGCTATAAAACTAATTAAAAAATCAATCAAGGCACTTGTGATATAGATATCAAAGCCATTGTACCTTGATTGTTTTGATTATTTTAGAAATGCTCCTCCTCAACAAGTGCGTCGATAATCAAAATTGTTTGGCATAAGGAAGGAGGAGTACTTGCTTGAGTCTTAATAGATCACATTTTTATCAGATTTAATATTTAAATCACATTCTCTCCCCCTGATCAAAAATTTCAAACCCTTTGAGATTTAGGATCTCAATTGATTTAAATATGTTAGAAAATTTTGGGAGAAAATGTTGTCTGATTAAATACAAGCCGATATTGGAACCTATATATAATCCTCCTCAATTGATGAGGGATTATGTCAGTGTCAGTTATGATGATTTTATAAATGATTTAGAGTTTAACGAGAAACTCATGAAAAATTCATAAACTTATAACATCGATAACTACACAACTAACTAATGTACAAAGTCTATAATATAATACACATAATATTGACCTTTTAATTAGAATGACGATATCATTTCGTTCTCTGAAGAAGTCTATAGTCAATATCACGAGCACGTCCACCAACAAAGCATTCCAGATTTCGGTAGATCCTTCTCGTCTTTAGTTGCCTTTTAATTGGCGCTATGAACTCTTTGCTCCTTGTCACATCCTTTTCAGTCCAGAATCACGTATTCATACCTGGATTGAGCCGATTGACCTTGAATTCCTTGACTCTGTAATCTAGTGCTTCCAGAATACGTGCCAACGTCCCATCACTGAACTTGTATATTTTGTTGAATCGCATGATCTTTCGCTCATTGTTGTTGACTGGGAACACTACTACTCGAGGAGACTCAATGATGGTATAATCATGCTTGAACTCGTAGCCTGTTGCATCCCATCCTGCTTTTGTGAGGTTCAACTGTGTCAGGTAGCTTTCAATGCCGAGTTAAAAGTCTTCAACCCGCTGTCAAATCACCAAGTTTCGGATCCATAGTTTAACAGCAGTAGATAGCATCTATTTGTCTGAACCAGGAAGATGATCGAGATGACCTTGCAGAATGAGTAGATTCAGGTCTTCAAATTCATTGAGATACATGTTCTTGAAATCTTTTTTAGCAATCATATGTTCTTGGAAATCAGCTCTTCGGAGGACAACTTCGCTCAAGTAGTCATACATGTATCTTGAGTATGCTTTGATCCTGACGACACTAAGAATCTGCATGTGTGTTCTGACATCTTTTCTACGCGACGAAGAATCATGTCTGTCAATATAGAACTTTTGTCGATTAAACCAAAAGTGAGAGATGCCATATTTTCCACTTATGTCATAAGTACACACATCATCAATCTACATTTGTTCTAGCACTAGTAGTTCAAGCCCAAAGTTAAGATAACTAGCAGCCTTCATCTTAGAAATTGATAGTGCATGATTGTTTCCCTTGCTGTCATATCTCAAATACTCTAAGTCTTTATTGAAGAAGAATTGTGGTTGAATAGTGACATGACGTAGAGGAACACCGAGAGGCAGTGGTCGGTTGATATCAATTCTGGTTTGATCTCCTTATGGATTCGTCCAGTCAACCTGAGCTGTGATTATCTTGTGACCCTCCTTCATCTAGAACTGAAGGTAAATGACATCTGGGTAGAATGCTTTAACAACTTCATAAGCCTGCCCTTTAAAATCTGCTTGTGTAAGCACAGTTTTGTTCACTTTTTGGCAGTACCAGTTTATGAAGGTTGTCATATCTCCAATCTTTGTAAGCAACGAGTTCTTAGCTGGGGGCTCATAAGTAGTGGCCAACGCAGAAGCCCAGTTGTTTACAACATCTCACTTGTTGGAAGATGGAATAGTCCAGGTAGGTTCAGGAGTCACTGGTCTTTCCTCTTCAGGTAGTGGTTTCCACCAGTCTTTTCTCAAGTCAGCTTTTGGTTGGTGATCATTCTTGGAGTCTTCATCATCTGACAAAAGTACCTGATCTTCGAGAATGAAATCATCCTGCATCAGATAGTCAGTTGGAGATAACTCTTGAGCCCCAGGGATGTCAGCTGACTCATATTGAGTGTCAGGTGTTGTCCAAGCCATAGATTGTGAAGCTGAGGCTACAATCTTGGATGAACTTAGAGCTTGATTGCCTTGTTGTTGTGTAGATCCAGATGTACCAGTAGATGGAGGAGGAGGTGGTAGGGGTAACTAAGAGGATCCTGATGTTCCAAAAGTACCTAGAGCACCAGATGCGCCTGCTAGAAGAGGTAGTGGAGGTGGTTGTGTAGGTGGACATCCAGGAGGAGTTCTTGGTAACTCACGTCTCTTTCTTTTCTTGTTACGTGCTTCTTCCTGATCAGCCAAACATTGATTTGAATAGTCTAGATCCACTCACTTCTGCAGAGCTTCATACAAGTCATTGTGAACTTCATGAGTCTTGTATGTGTTGTCATCAAACATTCATTGTTGAAGAATTTCCTTCATATCAACGGTGGGCAGATCCCTGAAGTGGGATCGAAGTGGAGCTTGCATTACCCAGTCAACTGCTATCTCATCAACAGCTTTGCTCACCTGGTGGGGAATATTGAGATTCTCTAATTTGTATAGCCTGGACCCATGTTTATCTAACCTTTCCTCCAGGTCCAAGTTGTTTTGTATCAGATCTATGATATGTAGTTCAAGCTCACATATGCGGTGAACTAGGATTAGATTTGTGGTACTTTAAAGTGGTGGTGGTGGAAGAGTTGTTGTTGTTGTGATTATTGAGGTTGTTGCTGTTGATGTTGGGAGTGGAGAGTCAAATTGTGACTTCGTGAGATCAATAACTGGAGTGGTCATTGGAGTAACTAAGGAGGTGTCTTGATGAATGAGGATCAAAACCATTGACTGAACCTCTGCTTCAGTATTGGTTTTCCTTGATTCTTCTTCCTGTGGCTTCTCCAGGAAGAATTAATGAGTGAAGCTGAGATCTTTATCAAGGTTTTGAAGAGAGGACAAGGTTCCAGTGGAGCTAGCAGGTTCTTCAAGAATCACCTGATCTTTAGTTAGCAGTTTAAGGATTTCCTGAACATTTGGGTAAGCAGTTGTTGTAAACTCCTCATCCATTTGCTCTGGTTTTTGTTGAATTAAAGCATCATTGGTCTCTAAGTCCATGTGTTCAAGGTTTGGTCCAGCATGAACCACGTCACTTGGTTGAGGTTGAGACTCTGCAGTATCACCAGGGTTTGATCCAGCCTGTCCTTCATCTTGTTCACCAGGGTTTGGTCCAACATGGCCTTCATCTTGATCTCCAGCTTTAATCATATGCACTTCCTCCTTTGACTTTGTTTCACTATCTGTGAGAGCAAGTTCTGCATCCAAGGAGGGAGAGTCAGCATGTTCAAAGGGTTCAGTGGGCATGGGAGTACGTCTCTGAAAGATGAATTGATTTGCTGGGTTCTTTGATTTAGGAGTCTGTAGGGTGAGAAGATCGTGAGCAGCTTGTTCTTTAGCGACCTTCTCTTTTCCTTTTCCTTGTACCTATGGAAGCGGTTGAATTCTTCTAAAGTCAGGTTCCCTAATCACCACCAGGCGAGCTGGTCCCTAAGTTCGTTCCCCTTGTTCCTTTAGACTTAGCTCCAGAGCCCGTTGAAGGTTTGCCTCTTCATTATTATGGGAGGGTTCTTTTTCTAGAACACCTTCATCTATAACCTCATCAACCAACTGAAGAGAGCTCTTAGGCATGTGCTTCTTAGTTACCTTACCCGCTTTGGATTGTTTGGTGGGAGATGGTGCATCAGTTGATTCCATGACCAGTTTACGCTTTTTAGCTTGGTCTTTCTTGGAGGATTCAGTTAGTGTCGGTGTTGGTTTAGGTGGTTGAGATGAAGCTGGCTCGAGAGACTTGTAATCTGCCTTTTCGTGTTCTTCATTCAAATAACGTTGATATTCTGTGACATGCTCCAGATAATTGTTATAGTATGGTGCGCTTTTAATAGCGTCAGTGAGAAGAGCATCAGGTATCAGCATACCAAATATCTCCCTACCATCCTTTCTAACATACCTGAGGGTGTTCAGAATGTTTTCCTTATGTGAGTAGTGAAGAGTCAAACCAGGTCTTGGGTGTATGTTGTGCTTGTTTTTCAGGTGATGGATGATTAGTTTGGTGAACTAAGTAGATGAGTGGTCTTCTTCTTTCTACGAGAAGCTGTAGCAAGGTTCTTCCTATCAGTTAGGAAAGTTTGTATGGATTAAACAAACTCTTCCTAAATCCTTTCAGTATAGTCGATGTTGGAGCGATGAGTGATACCTTAAAGAATCTGAAGCACAGGGTGTCTTGGCCTGTCATATCCAGCAGTTTTGCCTGTAAGGCACATGTTGATCATAGACAAAATGGCTCTTTATGGTTGATAGAGAGCATTGACAGACATTGCTGATACATTCCTGAGTATACAGGGGTATCCCAATGTGTTGACATACTTGATAACAGTATCACTTGAAGGCTGAGCTACAAAAGGATTGTTATCATTAGATGGAGTGATATCAAGAGCATCTCGGAGAATATCTTTGTGCAGGTTAAACCATTGCTCATCCAACTGACAGCTGTACAACCCAGTCGATGAGTTAAAACACATGGTGTCCCAAAACTGATGAATGTAGATAGCCGGAATCGTAGAGGATGTCGTGAAAGCCCTGAAGAAATTGGTGTTTTTCAATATGGCCACAGCAATCGAGAAGAAGGATTCCTCTGAGACTTCTGTACATTAAGTACGCAGTTACTCTTGCCGATGGGCTCCCATTTGCTTGACGACAATATTTAATCATCCTTCCTAGTTGGTGGTGCGATAGCAAGAGCTTGTTCAGCAAGAACATCATTTGCAGGCATGTTCATGTCAGCCATAGTATCTGCACAAGTAGATCCAATAGCAGGACATATATACAAATATTTGATGTTAATTAGGAGCAATTGCTCAGACAAAAGTCAATCTTAGAATGAGTTGACCCAAAGATATTTGACAAATCGCTAAACCAATCTAATGACAACTTACTAGATGATTCAATTAATGATTCTCAACTCGCTACAAATAACTCGCTAGAATATATTAATAGAAACACTTAACTCGCTACTAAATTGGAAAATTTTGAAATAGAGGGTTAAATATTATAATTAATAAAAACTTTACTAACTCGCTAGGGGGTAGCGAGTTGCCAGCACACAATAAGATAGGATATTCAACTCGCTAATGATAACTAGCTATGAATATTCTTATTAAAATACTTAACTCGCTATTAATTTTGGAAAATTTGAAATAGCGAGTTAAATATTATAATAAAAATATAAATCTTCATCAACTCGCTACAAGTTATCGAGTTGCCTTTTCATGATAATATAATATTTTTAACTCGCTAACATGCATCAAAATTCGCTACTAAGCATCAATATTAACTCGCTACCAAGAAAAAGACACTCAACTCGCTACTTAGAATTATTTCAACTCGTTACATAGAATCATCATAACTCGCTACTTAGCACATAGAAAACTCGCTAAAACCTAAAATGACTTATACGAGCAAACACGATCCTGGACACACATGATTTATGCTTAGACAACATCATCAAACAGTTTGCAACATTCACAAACAACAACCAACAAAAATCAAGGGTCTTTGACTAATAAAGTCAAGAAATACCACGAAAATCATCAATACCACAAAAATAATGAAAGGGGATGCAAATAAAACATGAATGAGGCATCATTCATACATATTAACTCTAACCCAACAAGTAAAACATCATTCCAAACATTAACAAAGATTTTGATGATAAACGAATTCGAAATCATTGATTTTGTGCGATTTAGTGAGATTAAGACAACCATGTTCTAGATGTAATATGTTTATTAGGTATATAACATTATACAAAAGATACCTTGGCACTAAAATCAACAAAAATCATGAATCAAAGAAAAGCTCAACCTAGCGAGTTGCGTGAGAGGGTTTTAAGGGATTTGGTTTGACTAGTTTTTTCAAGATTTGACCAACAGTAACTCGCTACCTCTTTTTATACTTTTAAGGGTTTCATCATTTGGCAGTTTTGTCCCTTAACATCCTAAGACCATTACTTTGTAATTTCATAAGCCTAGGAAACATTTAGCATATTGCACATAAGTCCCTGTATTCACAAATTATTGACAAATTTGGCCCTTTGAGTTAAAAATAAATTTAACTCCTCTTCAAGATGTAACCCCGTTAAATGCAACAACCTTTTATTAATTAATTATTTGATGAATTAAAATGCCCGTTAGATGTCATAAATTTGAAAACACTCTCCCCCTCAATCAATGACCCGTTTTCTATTTAAAGAGC